>CATIWR010439612.1:0-20534 GCA_949677035.1 Omphalea diandra | reverse complement strand
CACTCTTTTGTATGAAATCTTATTTCAGGAAGAGTAGACTAAAGATTGCATCCAGTATACTTTTCAAAGTCGTTGTCTAGCAGTGTAATAGAGGTTGGGCCAGTATACAGTCAGTTAGTATTTTAGTTTGATTATTCATGTTTGTTTTGTTGTAAATAATTACTAAGTGGTGAACAAGAGACATAGTAAAAAAAAAAATTTAATCAGGTCTTTTAAATGACAATGGATAGACTTAGAGGTAAATTTAAATGATTAGTAAATGAGATGTCACATGAGCTATAGTACTAACTCCTTTAAAGGTCTCACTAATATAATGCATTTAATTGAGCTATAGTACTTACTATTTTAAAGGTCTCACTAACAATTAACTCATTTGGATAATTCTTGGAGTACCTCCAATCTTTAAGCAGTCTTTGAGGTTGGTTATCTTTTTGTTGAGGTGGAACTTATTCTGACACTTGAGGTGACTCTTGCTCTTCTAGATTAATCTCAACTTCCTTTGGTGTATAGTTGAGCTTTAGCTTCTCAAAATCACCTATAGGATCATCCATTAGAGTACCTTTCATAAGATCAAACTTACTAGATTCATCAAAAACAATATTCATTGATTATTCAACCACCATGTACTTTTTATTAGAGACTCTATATAAGCCTTGCTAATGGTAGAATAGTCAAAAAATATACCCTCATTGATTTTAAAGGCAAATTTTTCAAGATTGCCCTTGGTATTCAAAATGTAACATTTGCATCTAAACACTCTAAGTATGAAAAGCTAGGGTTTTCTTCTATTCTAAGCTCATAAGAAGTTTTATTTAGAATGAGTCTTTTAAAAACTCTATTTATAATGTAACAAGAGGTATTGATGGATTCGACCTAAAAGTAATTTGGAAGAGAATACTCATTGAGCATAGTTTTAATAATCATAACCACTGTTTTATTCTCTCTCTACAACACCATTTTGTTGTGGTGTTTTAAGAGGCAAAAAGTTGTGTGAAATCCCATTTTCTAAATAATAGTTTTCAAAAAGCTCATTTTGAATTTCCTTTTCATGGTCACTTCTAATACTATAAGTGAAGTAATCTTTCTCATTTTGAACTCTTTTTTTGAAAAACTTTGAAATCATAAAAAATATCACTCTTATGAGTCAAGAAACTAACCTAAATAAACCTCGAGTAATCATTAATTAGAACAAATGCATATTCCAACCAACCTAGCATTCCTAGTAGGTCTAACCTAGTTCATGTGAATTAATTGAAAGGGCTTAGAAGTACTTGCAATATTTTTGGGCTTGTAAGATGCATGGTGTTGCTTCCCTATTTGATAAGGTCCAAATGTCTTGTTGTTGATGAATTTTAGCTTTACAAGACCTTCAACTAGCTCCTTTTGATAAATTTTAGACGAGCTCCATACTAGCATGCCCAAGTCTTTTATGTCAAAGCCAAGCTTCATTGCTAATGAACACAAGATACTTAAAGGATTAGTTAGCCAAATTGTCTAAGTCAATTATGTTGGTGTTTCTTTTCCTTTTACCCTTAAAGACTATATTGCCATCTACCAAAGTAATGAAAAGGCATTCTTTAGTGTCAAAGATAACTTGATTACCCTTGTCAGATTATTGACTTACACTCAATAGATTATATTCAAACCATTAACTAAATGAATATTGTCAATGAGGGAGGCAACCTTTCTTACCAATCACATCAAGGCCAATTACCTTACCCTTTATATTATTTTTAAATGTCATATTCCACCATTTTTTTCTTTAATGGATGCAAATAGCTTTTTGTTTCTGGTCATATGCTTTGAACATCCACTATCCACATGTCAATCATTATCTTTTTCATTAGTGTTTTCCAAGCATACCTACAAAACAAAGCAAATTCATCGTTATTTAGGTACCTAAGTATACTTATGTCCTAAGGGGTTAGGCTTAGCAGGATCCTCAAGTTTGGGTTAGGCTTGGCAGGGTCCTCAAGTTTAAGGTGAACCTTTCTAATGTAGCAAAACACATTAATATGACCAAATGTCATATAATATTAACATTGGAGTTTAAACTTATAAGTCTTTCTCTTTTGCATTAGCTTGGTATGAGTAGGGGGCCCTTCTCATACCATGGCCATATGAATACATACAAGAACATGTGTGGTGAGGAGTAGAAGGTGTGTCTTTATACATTCCTCTTTTGATAGATAAATGCATGATTAGCTCTTTAAGGCTTAGCCTTAGAGCTTTGAATGTTATCCTTACCTTTAAGCATAGGTGCTTGGAGCACTCGTTTTCCTAACCACCTCTATACTAGAAGTTTAAGGTATAAAAGCTCTAATGAAAGTAGAAGGAGAAGATGTGGATGTAGAAGCTCTATTAAAGCTAAGTCCATGTTTCATAATAGGTGGCCTTTGAGATACAATGAGTGTATCCAAAGGTTATTTCCCTTTGTGAAAATTTGAGATGAAATTTCTTAATTCAATAACCATATTTTTCAAAGTGTCATTTTTTTTTTCTCAGAGTCGAGAGGATGGAGTTTGAGAAAGTTATTCTAAAGACTTTTTGAGTTCCTCATTAGAGGTTCTCAAGCTACAAACAATATCATTTAAACTTTGAAATCATCCCTAAGTTTAGAACATTTTTTCTTATAAACTTTCATTTTAAACTTATCACATTTCAAAGACATAGCTTCAAGTCGCTCATCATTCTTATCCTGATAAAAATCAATATCATCATAAGATTGAATGAAAGTACTTACCTCATTGGAGGAGTCCTCTTGAGTCATGGCGTAAAAGTTAGCAACTTTATTATCTTCATCCTCTTCACTTGAGTCATCATCCTAACTTACATTAAAGCCCTTTTCTTCTCATTGTCCCACTTCTTCTTCTTCTTGAGTCATCATCCCAACTTGCATTGAAGCCTTTTCTTCTTGTTGTCCTACTTCTTCATCTTTTTGAGTCATCATCCCAACTTGCATTAAAGCCTTTTCCTTCTCTTTGTCCCATTTCTTCTTCTTCTTCTTCTTTAGTCATCATCCCAGCTTGTATTGAAGCCCTTTTCTTCTCCTGGTTCCACTTCTTCTTCTTATTGAGTTTGGGACAATCAAACTTGACATGACCTTGCTTTCCTCATTCAAAGCAAGTCACATCATTCTTTTTCTCTTTGAAATTGAATGATGATTTCTTGAGGTTTCTTCTTTCCTTTCTTATTTTCATGAGCTCTTTTGACCTCATTAAGAGCATGACAAACTGTTCTTCTTCTTTCACACTTACATCACTATCACTTGAGCTTACCCCCACCATTTTGCCTTTGCTAGAGGACTTGAGAGCAAGAGTCTTCTTCATTTTTTTCTCATTATCCTCTCATCCTTTTGATTTCCTCATCCTTCTTAATAGCCATCTTATGTGTAAGAAGCTTTCTAATAAGGATATTGATTGGTACTCTGTCAATGTCTTGATTGGGCTTTTCAATACTACACACCCTAGCCCCAAACTTTTCAAAGGAAGCATTTTAAGAATTTTACTATTTACCTCATGATTAGTGAGAGTTATCCTATACTTCTTCATATTATTGGCAATGGCAAGTAGTCTTTTTCTTATATCAGTGATGCTTTCATTCTCTTTCATAAAAAAAGCTCATATTCCATCACATACATGCCTAATCTTTTAAATTTGACTTACATTCTGCCTTTATGATAGTTCTCTAAGGCCTTCCATATGTCATGAGTGGTGTGACAATGTTGAACTCTTCTACATTCTTTTATTGAAAGAGAGCTTAAGATGATTGACATTGCCCTCTTATTCTTCCCTTTTGCTTTCCCATGGGCCTTAATCCATTTTTCTCTAGAAAGCAACTCCTCGCTTCTATCCACTACTCTAATGGGTGGCTTCCACTCCTTTACTACGATATCCCAAAGATCCATTAAATTACTATTAAGATAAATCGTCATTCTATACTTTCAATGAGCATAGTCAAATCCATCAAATAATGGCTTAAGGTGAGTGTGGATTCTTTCTTATGCCATGATATTTTCTCAAGCAATTAAGACAAATTTCACGACTTGAGCTCTGATACCACTTCTTAGCCTTTGTGCATCAAGAAAGGGATTGAATTGGTAGGAAATTTGAAATTTGTTAAGCAATTCAAAGATTAGAGCAAGGAAGTGAAAAATTAATGCAAACAATATAGAGTGGTTCAAGTGTTAACAAACCCTACATCCACTCCCCAATTCCTCAATTGAGTATTTTATTAACTCTCAATAGTTTTTTTATAAGCTCACACAAAATTTAGTATTTAAGCTAACAACAAACCCTAATTACAGTTGTGTTTAAGGCTCACACATAACCTTATATAATAATTTTTCTCACTTAGGCTCATTCTAAAACCTAAATCCAAAGTGTTTAACGCTAACACCTAATCTTCAATAACCCAAGTACAAAGAATCAATGAGTTTAAGCTTTAAGAATTGAAAATGCAAGAGTTTGGACATAATAAACAATTATCCTCTTGTATTCAAAGTCATTTGATGCGGTATTTACAAGTTATAACTACCAAAGAGCTGTTATAAGTGAAATTATATGCAAATCTCCAAAGTTAGATTGACAAATCCTACATTTAATGCTTTTCAGAGTCAATTAGCGGTCGAGATGAGTATTTGCGGTTGCGATTGACAATTCACTTTGGATTTTGGCCTTTCTCGATTGTGATCTTCAAATGTGTCTAATGGTTTGCGACATCTGTCACTCAAGCATTCATCCTTCAAGAAACTAGTCATTGAATCTTTTTAATAGATTACGAATATCGCAGTTGTGATTCTTTAATCGCGGTTGCTGCATGGAATAACACTGGAATAGAGGAGTGCTACTCCCACTACGAATCAAACTGAAGAATCACGTTTCATTTTGAGGTAAGTCACAATTGCTACCAGTATTTGCGGTCGTGAAATTCAAATCACCCTACGTTTCTTTGGACACATGACACTCATCAATTGGCTTCTCAGGTGACCATTTAAGGACTTTTTGAAGCTTTTGAAAGTCGTGGTTGCGAAGCCCATTACGACTCCTACAATAAATCCTTTTGTAGCTTTTGATTCCAAAATTTCTTAGGGTAGTTATCGCGACTGCCTTGTAGTAGTCATGATTTCAAAGTCAAATTTGAGACTTTGAGATTTTTTACTTCCATTTAATTTCAAATGAGTTCTTAACTTAATTGCTGCAAAATCAACACATAAAGTAGATATTAAAACCTTTCAATCTATATTGTTAATATCAAATAAGAGTTTTGACTTAGATTTGACCAAATTAATGCAACACCATGTATCAATTTAAATTATAAAATTATTAGAGTAATTTTTCTAAAAATTTTAATTGAAATAAATTTGAAATGAATTGTCTAAAATCCTATAACTCTTACTCTAATTTGATTTTCATCAAATCTACATATTAAATAAAAAATAAAATTTTTAAATAAAAAAATATTAAAATAAAATTTAAATTGTATTAAAATCTGAATTTCTAAATACAACAATGACAGTGCGATTGTAAGTTGATATTGAATTTTGTTTTTTAGTTTACTTAATGATTTAATGGGCGGCCACATATGGTCATGATCGTAATTGACTGTTACATCATTGATGACAACAGTAAATGGAAAAAAAATTGCATTAATTGATTAATTAATTAATTGAAAAAAGAAAAACAGCGGCGCATCAGAGGCAGAAATTGGCGTTGAAGAAGAATAGCAGCTGGGAAATTAATTGCCTTTCCTACGATAATAATAATAATAATAATATCTAACCAACCTCATTTGTCCTCCTCCACCTCCTCCTCCTCCTCAGTTGTCCATAAATAATAATTACAGAAAATAAATACAAATAAAATATAATCCATTTGTAGTAGTCATCCCCCCTCTCTCTCTAGGGTACTTGAGATAAAAAATTTCCCCAAGGTCTCCCATCCAATTCAATTGTAATTAATTAATAACGGCTAAAATTGAAAACAACTATTCTGATGTGTAGATGTACTCGAGCAATTTGAAAGGATTTATACTGGCAGTGGCGTCCAGTGCCTTTATAGGCTCCAGCTTCATCATCAAGAAAAAAGGTCTACGGAAGGCTGGGGTCAATGGCCCTCGTGCTAGTAATAACGTCTCTTTTCCTTCCCTTCATCATTTCCCTTCATTTCGTTAGTCTAATTATGCTTTTGAAAAGGTGTTGGAGGTTATGGTTATTTGTTGGAGCCACTCTGGTGGGTGGGCATGGTTACCAGTAAGCTAACCTAACATTTCTTCTTCTTCTTCAACTACATTACATGTATCACTAAGTTTTCTCTATCTGATAGATTTGACCTTTTTTTTTTTTTTTTTTTTTTTTACATGGCAAAACTGGCAGTGATCGTGGGAGAGATTGCCAATTTCGTAGCTTACATATATGCTCCTGCTGTACTTGTTACTCCGCTTGGTGCTTTGAGTATCATTGTTAGGTAATGATATTTGTATTTATTTGTTTGTTGGAAACTTCAAAAGGATTGTCGCCTGTATTTGGTGATGCTTAACTCTCCCTTGGATCCCTCCTTGAGCATTTGAATGCCTTCTTTTGCTTAATGCTGTTAGCTTCTGCAGGCTTGGCATTGCTATTTACAATAGCAACTTTTGGGCCCAAAAAAAAAAAAAAACTCTTTGTTAATTGATTGATTTTGGTGAGCCAAAGTTAATTTTGAGCAAAGCTTAATTTTGAAATATTTCCAGATAGCTATTGAATTAGCCTAAGAATGTGGCTAAGCTACTTTTTTGAATTGCTAAAAATATCCCGAAATTTAAAAATGTTGTAGTTTTAGTCGCCAATTAAGCTGTTTACTCTAGCAATGCCAATATGCTCTTATTCTGCTGCTCACTAAGTCCACGTTGATGGTCCATGTGAAGATACTCAGCGAAATGGGCAAAGCCACGTTAGAATGTTGGGAGAGTCAATCCATTGGACAGGTTAGAGAAAATACCTTTTCCTCATCCTTAACGGTAGCCCAGGTCTCCTCATCTGGGCAACTGTCCCTTGGATAGGGTAGCTACCTACTGCAAGTCACAAGCTCAAATGTCAACCATTCTGCCCTCAAATAGTGGTGATTACATCATTGCCATTGTCATCTTCATGTTGCAATTAGCAGTTTAGCGCTGAAACCTAGCTTGAATTGGATTCTGTGAAGTAATAATTTTAAGTCACTTGGTGCCTATATTTATCTAGTGAATCCAACTTTATTGACAATATTTCCTTAGAGGATTCACTTTGAAATAGTTGAGGATAGAATAATAACTTTATTTCAAATTAGCTCCAGCTATGCAGCACATAAACATAAATTAGCGGTGTTATATGATTCAAGTGCTGACAAAGGTATTCAAATGGTACTTAAGGGTCAACAGCTGCTGTTATTTTAAGGTTTTTCTTCTCAGCTATCAACAAATGGTGATTATTTAGTGTAATGTTTTTTTATGAATTATGCTTAAACAAATGGGCAGTGCTGTACTAGCGCATTTCTTGTTGAAGGAGAAACTGCAAAAGATGGGAATGTTAGGTTGTCTGCTATGCATAGTGGGTTCCACGGTGATTGTGCTACATGCACCTGAAGAGCAGTCTATTAATTCTGTTGAAGAAATTTGGGAATTAGCTACCCAACCAGGTATTCTACTGGTACTGGCCTACTTGGAGAAACAACTAAAAAAAAGGAAGACTTGCTTCATTGTATCTTCTCTTGTTTTTCACTTTCTTCCTAACCATTTTTATGCTCTTTCTTGTCCAGCTTTTCTTTTGTATACAGCCTCTGTTGTAGCTGTAACATTGGTACTGATATTGTATTGTGCTCCTCGCTATGGCCAGACGAATATCATCATCTATATAGGAATATGCTCTGTGATTGGATCACTGACGGTTAGTTTTTTTGTAACTTTGTAACTATTTGCGTACTAAGCTAAAATGAATTTCCTGCTTTTGGCGTTTGCAAATGTGCTTTAACAGTTTTGACAGGTTGATCCTGATAATACATTTGCATTTTTAATTTAGCAACAAGGAACAAATTTTGTGGTTTGCAGGTTATGAGCGTAAAAGCTATTGGCATTGCAATAGAACTAACGTTTGAGGGCATAAATCAGGCCAAATATTTTCAGACTTGGATTTTTGCGATGGTTGCAATTACATGTATTATCGCTCAATTAAATTATCTAAACATGGTCAGTCTCATAATAAGCTGTTCTCTAGCATAGTGATATAATTTTTTGATAATCACATTCCATTTTGATATTATTCATGGTACTTAAACTGCATTCCCATTTCTTGTTCTTTTTTTTTTTTTTTATTTTATTTTAATGCAATGAACCTTTATCTAATGTTAATTTCTTTTTCAGTTTTTTGTCAATACTTGAACTGCATTTCATCTAATTGCTCCACACTGTTTTGATTTTGCCCTTAGTTCCTTGAACCTCTGGTATTCTGCTTCTTCTATTTTTAGTATTCTGTTATTGTGTTCTTGGAAAGAAATTGGCTTCTTGTAGGTGACTGAGGTTTAGTTAATAGGAATATTTGATGAGTCATAGTTCATGCTTCTGTCAAACGTACATTAAATTCTTATATTGTTGCTTGCTTGACAATGTCACTATCGGTCTTTTAACTGTTTATATTATTCCTACCAAAATAAGAAGGGACTCTATTTATTGTGCTTATCAGCTGTTCGATTCATTCCTGCTGATTATGATTCTTTTCTTAAGATAACTGAAAGAAACAATTAAAAGCACCCCAGATGGTGCCAATCTTTGAACATCAGTTATATTTGTCAAAGCTCATAATCTGCAAATTTCTGCCTACTTAACGTAAAATTCTGCATATTAAGCCATCTATCCTTTTGTTGGGAAAAACAAATTTCTAATAGAATTTCCTATTTTTTCCCTTCAAAAAATCCACAATTGGTTAAAGGGATTAAATTGACTTTAATTTCTTTCTCTGAAGTAGGCACACCTTTGGGGGAATGACTTACTTTCAAACAGGTTAATATAGAGTACAGACTAAATATTCTCCTACGAAAGAAAAGCTAGTTTCCAAAGATGTCCACGTTTTAGGCAGTTAGAAGCTCTAGAATACAAAGATTGTAAGGTTAAGAAATTAATAATTTTGGTCCAGATTTAATGTAGGGTTTATTTGGGACATCATCAAATGCTTTCTAGTCTTGATAGAGCCTTGAAAATATTTATTCTAATAAATCCGTGTTCATTTGTTTTGAAATTCACTATTTTAAAACTCAGTGGCATATTTTACTTTTTCCAGTCCTTATTAGTTAAGAATACGAATCCTTAGACCAGTGGAACTAGTTCTAAGATTTTAATGTTTTAAGTTTTACAATTACTTTGAGTTTATTCGACTTGCTGTCGATAAAAATTTCAACAGTTATGCTACTTTTTATTGTTTGATGTAAATCAACCCTAGGTATGATGCCTAGGAACCTTCAGCTTGATGCCTATTGAATTGTAAACTGTGAAGCTTAGATCTTTTTTTTTTTTTTTTTGGGGGGGGGGGGTTAATTGGTTTGCTTTTTTTACTTTCAATACAACAGTTCTGTTATTTTGTAACTGCAAATTATTGCAGATCTCAACCAATCCTGTGTTCCCCCATTGAATTCAATTAATGATATCATAATGTTTTATATTGATAATCAATAACCTTGTGACCTTAGTCCAGGTGTGTTTTAAGAAAAGAAGACATAATGACTTAGCTGTGATTTTGTGCGGATAGTGCCAATAAACAATAATGTTGTCAATGGATGGAATCTTTTCTTCAGGATGTGGCCCTTTATGGAGGGCCAAAACTCATTAAGTAACAAAATTATTTGATTTGATCCCCTAAATTGCCACACTATAAGTTACCTTTCAATGTCTAAAGCCAACGGTATTAGGGGATATCTTTTCATTTCTTACAATAATTGATCTGCAAAACATTAGTGGTCCTTTTTCACTAAGAATCTCCAAGGCCATTTCCCAAAAAGGTCTTATTAGTGAGAGAGAGAGAGAGATCCAAATCCAAAATTTTTCTCCTAATGGGGTACTGATCTCTTAAGTCTTCTTGGATTACACCCTTTCCACAATTCTTTTTAAATCAGAGAAAAAAAAAAAAAAGAAAAACTCTCTTTACCGTTGTACAAGTGTAAATATAGATTAAATGAATCAGTACTGCTTTTTATAAATCCAGTCTGCTCTAAGTTCTTAAAATATAAAATCATATAACAAGATTACAAAATGTCTTTTTTCTTTTAAATGTATCACAAGTTGCTGTTAGCATGGGAGACTACTGAAAGTAAGAAACTGCAGATGCATGCAGAACATCAAGAATTACATGGCTTTGTTTACAGTTTATGTATATGAAAGGTTTTTCAAAATTCTCATTTTAGATAACTTGGGCAGGGTTTTGGGGCTCTTTAGTCATGGTAAGGTTCGAGGTAAATTTTGAGTTTTAAACTTATTCGGTCCTACAAACTTAATAGATAGAGAATCCAGTCGATTGATTAATTCATATTATTTCACTCAATTAAGTCATGATGCATGTAAATTTGTGATTCATCCTATGGAGTCGAATTGCTAAGGTGGAAAATCAACTCAAATCATATGATTCGAATCGATAATCCTAAATCCTAACAAGGTTTACAACCCTTCTTACATATGCCAACATTTATTTGATAAAATATGTTGTATTTTAATATATTTAGTTTATTTTACCTCCAAGAAAAGTTTATTTACATGAATACGTATTATTTTGAATCTATTTTGAGAATCTGTAACTAGTCTTACTATTTGATTCTCAGTTCACAATATGAGGATTTCATTGGAGGATTTTACCTCCAACTATATAAAAGTTTATTTTAAATGAATGCATTTTATTTTGAATCTATTTTGAGAATCTGTATCTAGTCCTACAATTTGATTCTCAGTTCATAACAAAAGGATTTCAGTTCTCAATTTGACAGGTATAATTTGTATGCATTGTGTCATGACAGGCTGACTGTGATGTGTTTTGGCTGCAACTGCTCTTTTTCTGTTTTGGGCAACCATGACCATAGTGGCAACCAATAGCCACAGTGACAACCATGATTGCTTTGAGTCTCTGACCCAACCCAAATTAAAAGTTCACCCTGTTAATAGACTTTCAAGAGGATATTTCCTTCATGCCATACTTCATTATAAATCTATAATGGATTCTCAAAGATATGGCTGGAAAAATTCAACATGGATAAATTTTTAGTCATTTTAACAGTACATCTTTGATATTATTGAAGAGAATGAGATCCATGAATCACTCCCTGAATAGAGTTTGCTAGTGCTCTAAATTTATGTACAAATTTCTTTTCTTTTTCCTTTGTTCTTTATAGTGTGTGCCCTCATTTCCCTTTCCTTTTCCTTTTGTTGATGAATAAGTTAACATTATCTAGAAGTTGATGGTTTTATGGTAATAGATAACTGTATCATTTCTTTATAGGCTTAGATCAATTTGGACATGCATATGTCAGTTTTACTATGTGTCTCTCTTATGCTGTTTGGAATACTCTCCCACCTAATACATATGTTCAAGATGTTAATACATTATTGTGCTGCACTGAATGTGCCTGAATTATGGTGTGTATAATGTGAACTGTTATGACATTGGCTTGATTGCAGGCATTGGATACTTTCAACACAGCAATTGTTTCTCCAATCTATTATGCCATGTTCACAGCTTTTACAATATTTGCCAGTGCTATAATGTTCAAGGTATGCACGGTGCGCAAGGGAAAAGAGAGAGAGAGAGAGAGAGAGAGAGAGAGAGAGAGAGAGAGAGAGAGCATTTCAAGCATATAATTTTCCATGTTTTCTATAGGATTATTCTGGTCAAAGTGCAACCAATATTGCATCTGAGCTGTGTGGGTTTATTACTGTGTTATCTGGGACTGCTGTATTACATAGTACACGCGACCCTGATCCACCTATCATACCAGGTATCTCTCATGCATGTAAATCTTGTATCTTGTTTTTATTATAACTTGAAAAGTGCATTTTGCTGAAATGCGACATGTAAAATACATTTGCATAATGTTTGTTTAATGCGTGAACTGTGATGCATATGCAAATTCTGTTTACTCATAAGGGTCATGTACTTGTTATCATATAATTTGCACTTTTTTGATTTAGAATGGTTGGGCACATATTATGGGTGTAACAAAATGTTGCAGCTCAAATCTATCAATTCAAACTTGGTTTGAACAATTAAACTGTTTAAGAGATTTCTCATGAATTACGCTTCTAAATCATATATGGATAGCAAACTTTGAATGCAAGAACATAAATCTAAGAGAAAACAGTTATGGCTTGTTAAATGTAAGCTAAACTTCTTGATTTCTTTGAGCTTTCTTTTGCATGTTTTTTCCTTACCTAATATGATTCATGGGGTTTGATTCTGAGAATTATAAATCCTAATCAATCTGTATAGTTAGGCAAATGAAGAAATTGATAATGGGTCTAAGTTCTCAAATGTTGTTGAAACAACTAATGACTTGAGCACTTATTCTTCTGATAGTTATCATGAATTGTAGAAGATGAAAAATGAACCTTCATGTGATCAATTTTCCTTTATGTTATCATGCATGTGATCGTTCCCAAATTTGACCCAATCTTAGCCTGAGTATCTATACTGTGCATTGCTGAAAAGATTCAGCTGATTCAAGCTGTTGACAATAGGGCAGAGGGGTTGAAGACATGGTGGTAGTTATGAATAATATCAAAGGGAATTTTGCCAATTGAATGATCTAGAGCATTTGTAAAATCTGGCAATCCCATTTATTGTTATATCTCTCCTATTGGACTGTAGATCAAATTTTGGCTGGAGGTCAGAAGAAAATTTCAAACTTGGTTAATTGACCAATGTTGTTCAAGTTCTAATTAGTGTTTCCTTTTGTTTGACTCTGATATTAAGTCGGTTCTTAATGTGGATAGGTTATTTTTTTAAGGGTCAAAATTTCCAGTGTCTTTCAGGATTGTTCATAAGTAGACTCAAGTCTAATATATGATTAGAATTACTTCATTTACCATTTATAACTCATTGTTATGGCTTTAAGCCTATGGATAGATTTCAGAGTTACTCTTATTATTAAGTTCAAAGTGGACTTGCAAGGAATAAGATTACTACCTTCACCATTTTCTTTGGAGCCTATGATCGTTCTTTATCTCTTCTTGCTTTGTATTCTTCTCTCTTTCTAGTCTCTGTGCCTACTATTGCACAACAAATTTTTAAGAACCCCAATTTCTAATGTCAATCTCTAAGTTCTTTTTCCCTGCTCTATCAGGACCAGTAAATGAAACCCTGGAGATATATTGTCTATATATAATGTGTACATATGACAACAATGTGATAAGTTGTCTAAACCTGCTAATGAATACTTGATATTGGCATTCTTATATATTATTTATGGTTGGATGTTAGACTCTAGTTGCTTTTGTACTAATTTCTTGAATTAGTTATGAGTCTGTCTAAATTTTATTTTGGATTCTTTAGCAAATTTTATTCATTTTTGTGCCTGACATCTCTCAGCTGCTGGCGCTAAAATCCCTATGCTCCTTTAATAGCTATTTTGGAAGTGCAGGATCTGCACTTTCAGGCATATATATTACTACTTTGTCATTAAAAATGGTTTATTCACATAGAGATTTGCAACATAGACTAGCACTTTAACAGTTAAGTAGAAATACGGGAAAAATATATAATGGCAGTTTTGATTTCAATTTAGCTGAATGTGTTTAATATGGTTACCAGTGATGAGATTGAAGTACTTTAAGAATAGAAAGGTTTTTTTCATCTGTCATCAGACATGGTTAATTAATAGGACAGCATTATTAAAAAGTGCATTTCTTTATTATTTCTTTGTTTGAAAAAAAATTTGGGTTTCGGTGGGGAATGAGATGAGCACAAAACCCTGTCAGATTTCTTTTCCTTTGGTTGTAGAGTCGTAATCTAGAAGCAGGCACAGAAACAAAGTGAGGTTTGTGTTTTCTGATAATTTTAAACATGCAGATCTATATACGTCGTTATCTCCAAGAGTATCATGGTGCATCCAAGGCAATGGGGAACTATGGAAGCAGAAAGAAGACGATGGACAATCCACCAGTTTTGTTACAATTCTGCGGCCAGACTACTTCAAGTAAATAAAAATATGCTTCTGGCACTAGAGGTGTGAATCGTTCATCATGCTTAAAGAGTTTCCTATGTTGTGCTGGTGAAATTATTTGGTAATGTTTTTGTTAGGAAATTCTTTGTATTTCTTTCACTATGACGATGCCAAGCAAATTTATCTTTAAATTTTCTTCCACACTCCAGAGACCATTTTTAGCTTATTTTGATTTTTCACATTTTTGTTACCATTTTTCAACTTGTAGCTATATGTCATATTAGGCTGTATAAATTTAAGTCTGGTCTCTATGTAGGCTTCAAAGCGAGCTAACCACTGTACTTTGGTTCCTATTAATGTAAGTTATTTTTTTTTTCATATGATAACTTATTCAACATTTCCCGCATGGTTTGCTGTAATGTAATAGTCACTTGTCTCCAACAATCGGATTCACGCTCTTGGATTGGTTTCTAATTCTTTTTCTTTAATCATTAATCGGTAATCGAATATGCATAATATTTTCTTGGTTTAATGACCTAAACAAATTTTCAAACTTTTTTACATTCTTCCAGTAGTTCTACTCAAAATTGATCGATCTAATTTTAAAATCAAAATCAAAGGAGGGAAATTCATTATTTGCTAAAATAACTCATTTTGCTTTTAAAAATTACATTTTTGGTTGTGGAATCTATATTCAATTTAAATTTCAATATTTTTTAAAGGAAAATTTTAAAATTAATTTTTTAATTGATAATAAAATTTTAAATAATTTTTTTGAAAATATAAAAACAAAAATTTCTTTTAATTTTTAGAAACTTCAGTTGATATGAATAAAATAAGTATTTTATGATATACATGATAGTTATATAATAGTCATGTTAGTAAATGACAGTAATTAATTTGAATTTTAATTTTGAATACAATTGATATAAATTTGATTAATTTTAGATAAAATTATACATTTTATAAGGTTTGGAAACATTGAAAACATGAAATGGTTGGATTTTTTTTTATTATTATTAGGCTTATTTTCTCTGTATTTTATTTACATTCTTTAGACAATCATAATCGAACAAAATTAACATTTTTGGTAAGTTTTAATAAGTCAAGTAGTTTTTTCCTAAAAAAATTCAAATAGTTTATTTATATTAAATTCAGGACTAACTTAAATATGGAGAAAATGCAAATTTTAGGGCAAATATAATAATAATAATAATAATAATAATAATAATAATAATCTGATATCTTTTCATATATATAATAATCAAATAAAATTGTTCATCGATGAAATTTTTTTATTTAAAATTTCATAATTACAGGATAATTAACAGGATAAATTATATTTCAATCATATTTTCAATGTGGAATGGTTAAATTGTGCAACAGATTTTATCGTTTCTCTATCACATTTTATAGTTGTACTAAAATTTACATATGTATATGAATAAATGTTAATATACTACCTATCTCATTATGGGATCTCTTTTGAGAACAGTACAAAATTACCTAAATTTTAAAAAGGAATGACATGTATACCTTATGAAATTTTCTCTTTCAAAAAAAAAAAAAAAAAAAAAAAACTGTGTTATAAATGACTTTTATACGCTTAATTTATTATTTCCAACCACAATGAAGAAAACACGTAGAATCTACTACCATAACCTTCACCCTGCATTACATCTATTCAATCGCATTACGTCTCGTCACCACCAGAAGTGTTATATATTACCCATCATCAGCTTCCCTATGTTTGTGGGAGCGAATGCTGTTGTGTTTATTGTCGTCATGTACATAAAATAAAAAATATATTTATAATATTTAAAGTAACAAATAATTTTAAGAAATAATATAAATTAAATAAGTTAATAATTTAATTTTTAATTTTACCAAACTAATATATTGATTTGATTTTTAAAATACTATTTTAAAATAAAAAGTTAATAAAATTCATTGTATCATTAATTAAATTTTTGAAATGAGAGAAAGATATATCACGCCTTCAATTATTAAATAAATATACATAGTAAAATATTTATACATGATTTACCAGCTAAAAAACTCTCAATAAGAATCTAACTTCAAAAAAATCATATTAGAATTTTTATAAAAATGCTTATTTTCATTCCATTTTACATTTATTTATGTTTATTAATTTAAAATTTTGAAACTTAATATGATATAAAAAATGTGAAAAACAACTTATAAAAATTTTTTATTTTAGTTTTATTTTTTGAAAAATATCAGTTTAAAATTTTTTGAAATATAATCTGAGATCATAAGTGCAGAAAACAATTTATCAAGAATGTTTATTTTAGCTTTATTTTAGATTTACTTCTAGTTTTTAGCTAAGAAACTCTCAAATGATAATGTGATATTAGAAAAATCATATAAGACTTCCTATAAAATATTTATTTTTATTTTATATTTATTTTAGATTTTTTAAATTTGAAACATATATTTATTGTGGACTTGACAAAACATGAAGTTAATTCACCATCAAACACCAATTCATCTTCATCATTAGATTCTCCATCCATTCTACCCATCAACCATTCATTACTATCATCAATATTTCTCAAAGAAATGAGGTCAATCTGGTATCGTGCATCATAACGATGCTTTAATGCCCAATTGTATGTCATAAATGCCAAATCATTTAAACATTGTTGAGCTAGCCTATTTCTTTTTTTGCTGTGAATCAGCAACATATCACAAAATCACAATAACTTGATAAACAAGATATATAATAACAAATTGAACACCCTACTTCTAAAAGAAACATACTAACACACTAAACATTAAATATAGTTACTTACATGTTCAAACATGCTCCAATTGCTTTCACATTCAGAAGCATTACAGGTGAGACTAATCACTTTACTGGCAAATTTTTGCAAATTTAGAGTTGATGATCCATAGGATTTCGACCATTCAGTTGAAGATTTTACTTTTTAGTCTAATAACCAATTTCATCCTAAATATCCCTCCTGCATTTCGATATAATGAGAGTTTGTCAGTAATTTTGTCCTGCTCATAATGGTTTGGAATCAATTTCTCCAAAGTTTTATAAAAACTCATCGTCACTTCTTGACCTTCAGATATATTGGGATTTGAATAAAAGAACTCTAGATTAAGATAATATCCTGTTGCATGTAAAAGTTGGTGAAGTTTGCATTCCCATCTATTATTGATGATTTTGAATACTTCCTTGTATTTTTCTTCTTTGCCATTACAAGACTTCATAATAGCTTCTTTAGCCCTATCCATAGCCTCATAAATATAACCCATTGTAGGTTTTTTTTCACCATCAACTAATCTAAGAACACGAACTAAAGGACAAAATATCTTCAAGATATACACAACATTGGTCCATAATATAGGCATCAAGATAATTTTAGTTGTCTTCTTTCCAACAACTTCTTTTGCCCATTTGCTAGTTGCCTAATCGTCTAAAGTAAATGTTTTCTTAAATTGTGCTTCTGCTTGTGTATCCTTTGAAGAGTGAGAAAAACAGTAGTAAATCTTATGACACAAGCCCAAACAACGTCTCTTTGTCTGTGAAATGCCTCAATAAATTGACCACACTTGGGTGAATATAAATGTAGCCATTCAACCTCATAGCCCACTTCAATGTTACTTTAAAAGTAGACAAATTCCCAATGTCTTCAAAAATCAAATTTAGGCAATATGTAGCATAAGGTGTCCAATATAAATGTGGTCTTTTGGTTTTCAATAATTTTCCTATAAAAGAAATTAAAGAATTAGTGAATTTAACATGCATGAAATGACTTCACCTTCTAAGAAAAATGTGATTGAGGAGAAAAAAGATAGTCTCATACCAGTAAACACATTAGAAGTTGCATTATTAGCAACAACTTTCAATGTTACATTAAAAGTAAACAAATTCCCAATGTCTTATAAAATCAAATCTATGTAATATGCAACACAAGGTGTCCAATATAAATGTCATCTTTTGGTTTTCAATAATTTTCCTACAAAAGAAATTAAAGAATTAGCAAATTTAATATGCATGAAATGACTTCATGTTCTAAGAAAAATGTGATTGAGGAGAGAAAGATAGTTTCTTATTAGCAAGCACATTGGAAGTTGCATTATCAACAACAACTTCCATAACATTTTCTCCCCTACACACTCTACAAATCTTCGAGGAATTCAAACACTTTTCTCAAGTCTTTGAATATTCAGAATCATCAATAGACTAAAAAAAAAAAAAAACTGAACCTTTAGGGGAATCCACTAAAAAATTAAATAGTGTCCTCTGCTTTTTGTTTATCCAACCGTCTGCCATGATAAAACAACCATATTTAGCCCATTCTTCTTTATAAGACTTAATCATAGTTCTCATGCTATCAACTTCTTTTCTCAAAAAAGGAACTCGCACCTCATGATATCTAGGTGGTATCAAACCTACACCATATTAGCCTATAAACTCCACCATCACTTGAAAACTAGGATAGTTAACAACATTAAAGGGAATAACCGCATTAGACATCCATCGAGCTATGTCTTTATAAGCTTTTTGCAATAATTCCTTTTTGCATGCTTCATTTATCTTAGTTTGCTTCTCCTCCTTCAAGTCTTTCCTACTTTGAACAATTTTTTCTACATTAGCAGCAAAATACACATCCACTGGACTTTTTTGCATATTCACGGATTTAGTACTACTACCCTTTGAGCCTTTATTCGCTCCAATATCATATAACTTTTTATTATCACCATAAGTATCTACATCCATAAAATCTGGAATTACAAGTCTTTCAAGATTAGATTCAACAACTTTCTTCTCCATGTATTCTTGAATTTCTTGACGCACATAAGGTGGACATCTTGTGCAAGCCTTATTATTTTGAAATCTTTCAACAATATATTATTTGGCACGATAAATACCCCCTTTTGTCACTTTTTCATAAAAGTTACAAATCAAATTTGTCAGAGTTATTTGGTGTTTCCATATGAACATACTTCCAACCCATATTTTTTGATGGATTTGTTAAAGCACAAAAAGCCATACTAACTTTCATAATGCATTAACAAAGCTGGAAATCAACATAAAGTAAAGTACTTAACACTAAAGCAACCAAATCAACACAAAATCAATACAATTAACATATCAATAAGCACAAAATCAACACTAAAAGTAGCATATCAAATTCAATATAACCAACATATTAATAAACACAAAACCAGTACTTAAACCAGCATATCAAAATTACAATCAATATAACCAGCATATCAAAATTAGCACTAAAACAACATAGCAATAAACTAAAAAAATTCAACATAAAATTAAAAGAAAATGGGTGTTGGAGACAGTGAACAACTGTGTTTTAAAAAAGGAAAAGAAAAATTGAAGAGGAAGAGAAAAAGATAAAGAAAGAAAAAGAAAAGATTGACAATAAAAAATAATAAGGAAGATAAAAAGAAAAAAGAATAAGGAAAAGGAGCAACCATTTTTGCTTTATAAAAGGGGAAGAAAAATTGAAGAGGAAGAGAAAAAGAAAAAGAAAAAGAAAGAACAAGAAAAGATTGACAAGAAAAAAGAATATGGAAGATAAAAAAAAAAGAATAAGAAAAAGGAGCAACCAATTATGCTTTATAAAAGGAAAAGAAAAAATTAAAGAGGCAGAGTAAAAGAAAGAAAAAGAAAAAAAAAGATTAAAAAGAAAAAAGAATAAGGAAGAGAAAAGGAAAAAAGATTAAGGAAGAGGAAAAAAAAAGAATAAGGAAGAGGAAAAGATTGTGTACCTGTTGTTGGAGATGAAAGAGCTGGTTGTTTCTTCTTCTGATGGAAGAGTTGATTGTTTCTTCTTGTTCTTGTTCTTCTTTTTCGGATAGCTTCTATTTCTTCTATTTAGATTCAGCTCATTTCTTCTTCTTCTGTTTGTTAATAACTTCTTCTTCTTTTTCTATTTTTTTTTGGTTGGAGCATAGTTTTTTCCGTTTCTTCTATTTTTTCGGCAATTTTCTTCTTCTTCTTGTATTTTTTTTTTGCTGGAGCAAATTATTTTCTTCTCCTTTCTATTTTTTTTATTGCTGAAGAAGACTTATTTTTTTTTTATTTTTTCTTGAAATAATCAGGTGTGGTAAGATTTACCAAAAGTGCTTTTTAATTTTTAATCAATGGTTCAAATTTACTCATATAAAAAATAAAAAAAATATATGTAAAGATTGTCATAAAGACACACCTTTAGGGCACCTCGTGTAACATCCTCAACCTAAATCATATACATTTTAAATTACGTAATATTTAAATATATACATTTGATAAATAAGCATTAGGCATGTGAATTTTGAGAACACACGACAACGACACTTGCACTGTTGTAATTGGGATACTTGAAAAAAAAAAATGTAATGTTTGTATAGTTG
>CATIWR010439582.1:0-20901 GCA_949677035.1 Omphalea diandra | reverse complement strand
GATTCTTAAGCTTCTTCTGTTTTAATTGTTTAAGTTGGTGTTATGGAAGTATTAATTCATGGCTAAGTTATGCCTCTTATTTGTTAAGCATTTGTTGCAAGTATAAAGAAAATAGTTGATTCTTTGGTTTATACAATTATTTGTATACTTCTGTTGTTTTCCCTTTGAACTTTTTTCCATTATATAGTCTAGATGGGAATGAAAATGATGAAGATGCAGGAAAATTATGAGAACGTTTTATCATTATTATTATTATTATTCCTTTTTAGGCGGTTAGGTGTGGTGGGTGGGGGGCATGAATCACCATTTTCATAGGAGAGAAATTGATTAACCTGGTCCTTTGAAATAATTTACATTTGGAAAGTCTTGATCGGGAATTTATGGGTTTTCTTTTGCTCTTGTTTCCATGTGATGCGTTATTTTTCTACGGTTGGAGATTCTTCCAAGTCTAAGGTGGAGTTGGCTTCCTTTTTACTTTATCTTCTCCTATCTTCTTCTTTTTCTTGTCACTACTGAAAAACCTAAAGGGAATCTTGGACTTTTGTAGATGAGTGACGTGATCAACATCTCCTAAAGCTTGCATGAAATTTTGTTTGCCTTTCCACGACCATGTCCATCTGTTTTTTCTTGTCTCTTATTGAGTCATACTTGCTCTATATTAATTGAATCCCTTGTTCCAAATCAATAACTTCTTGTGTTTGAGATTTATATATTTCATTATTCTTGTTTATCCATTTATTTGTTAATAATATCCTCTGCTAGCTATTACCCAATTCAGTATATGATCCTATTCATAAGGATTCTTAGTTGGATCTATACAAATGATAGAGTTACATATATGGTGATGGATTCTTAGTCTATATCAGCTAATATGCAAAATTAAAATTTTATTGGGTTGATGAAATGTAAGATAATTTTCTCATGTATCTGTATCACCACAATGATGTGTACATGAATCTTTATGGAAGTCGATAGTCTCCTTCTTGGCTGTGAACTTTCATTTTTCCTTACTCAAGGGGCGTATTCTGCTCGATAACTTTCACTCATGACAATGACTAGCTAATGTATAATATTTACACATGATTGTCTTGAACATTAAGATGATTGTGGCGGATATTCTAGAAGAAAGTGATGGTTTTCCTTCTAAGGGTTAATTCTTGATTAGTAGCTTGATTTTATTGGTTGCTAGTAATTATCTTGAAATGGATATTAATGCGTTGTAGCTCACCATTAAATGTTGAAATAAGAAGGTACGTAGATGGATGATGGAGCATGTGGTTGTACCAATTGTGAAGTTTAATTGGTTAGAGAATACATAGGATTTCTTCCACTAAATTGCGGTCCCAAGTAGTTAGGTAGCTGTGACTCTTATCAATATTTAGTACTTTCTGATGAATGAGAAATGAATCTTTTGTAAAATCTAGTCTTCAATGTATTTGTTGTAGTCAATCTTCTAATAAAGCATAGAGTTTTTTAATGTCCAATAACTATCTGAATTATTTAAAGGATTTTCTGGCAGTAGTTATATTTTGGGTTCAAATTCAATTGATCTTCCAAGGTGAATTTAATTCATATAATTATGTTTTGGAATATTGTGTCAGATCTAGGCAGTGAACAAAAGAGGGCATGATGGCAACAGAGCATGTTATAGAAGAAACTACCGCTGAAAATGATTATATCAGAGAGGATAAATCTCCTCTAGGGAACTGGAAGTCTATCTCTGGCACTGTTGTGGATTCTGAGGATCGTCCCCCTAACGGGTTCGATTGCAATATTTGTCTGGATTCTGTGCAAGACCCAGTAGTTACACTTTGTGGCCACCTTTATTGCTGGCCCTGCATATACAAATGGCTCCATTTCCAGAGCATCTCTGCTGAAAGCGAAGACTGGGAACCCCAGCAGCAATGTCCTGTATGCAAAGCTGAAGTTTCTGAGGATACCTTAGTTCCACTCTTTGGCCGAGGCCATACAACAAAACCATCAAAAAATAAGGCCCACAATGGCATAATCATTCCGCGAAGACCTCTTGGTCTTGCATGTGGATTGGGCTCACCAAGATCACCATTTTCCACTAGAAATCTGCGCACAACTGAGCAAATTAATTATCGTGGTTATCCTCGGCAATCTCAAATGCGCTATTCTCAACCAACCAGTTACTCTGCGTCGCCAATGCTGACTCCCCGTATCGCAGCAGCAAACATGTTCGATCCAGTTAGTGGAACTTCTGAGGAAATGATTTACGCGAGAGTATTTGGTAACTCGACAACCAATATTTACAGCTACCCGAATTCGTACAATCTTGCAGGAAGCACAAGTCCTAGGCTGAGAAGGCATGTTATGCAAGCGGATATGTCACTCAGCAGAATCTGCTTTTTCCTCTTTTGTTGTGTATTTGTATGTTTTCTCTCATTTTAACTGAAAACTTTATGTTGTTGAGGTGTATAGCCGTAAAATTCGACCGGTACAATCCATACACAGAATCAGCCGGATGTATTAGATGTTTAAGCTATTGCATATCCTGTGCTGCCCGGTACCTGTAATTTATTAAGTCTTATCCTGAGCTCTTAATGATTGAATTTTCTCATTGGGTTTGATGATCAAGTTCAAGGATGGTTGGATTCATGTGCATTCCTTTCTTTTGTTTTTGGCATATGTACAGTTGGGATATCCCCGAATTATTTCACTTTGATACTTTTCTTTCTCCAATCCTTTATAAATCCAGCAGGCGTAAGTGGCCAACCAAACTAGTCTAGTTGGTTCACGCATAGCAGTATAATTTTCACCCTACCACACTCCATTCCTTGTAGCATATGCTGCCACTTCAAGATTTGGATATGACGACACTCAAGAATGGCCTATTATCTTGATCAGGAAAATTCAGTTTTAGCTTAAAGATTGAGCATCCCCCTCTTTATTGTCATATCTAGGATAAGGTTAAAAGATCACACCATCAATGGTGGCGGTGATACGACTAGTCGATTTCCATGAGTTAGTAGGTAATGGTGGGCACGTCCATGTAACCCTTGTTCTGGTAGTTATGAATTTGGTTTTACTAAGTTATGCCTATAGGAACTACAGCCAAGAGAAAAAGTCTAGTGGTTAAATCCCAAGAAATGTCAATTTCTTACCTCTCTATTGGGTGCAATTTTTTTTTTTTAAAGGAATTAGGTTAGTATACTTAAATGTGGAGTTTCAAGTTTCTTTAGTGGATATGGTCTAACTAGAGATTTTAGTTTGTAATTCGATTTAAATTCATTTGAAAAATGAATCACTTTAAAATTAAAAAGCAATTAAAATTTTTTTTCATACCTTAATTCAATGATCTAACGCTAATTTATAATTCAAAATAATTTTTAATTCAAACCTGCAAAAAAAAAAAAATAAATCAATGCAATTCAATTCAAATCCATTTGTCTATCTATTTCTAATTAATCTTTGTCAATATATAGATAAGTGATTATTGCCACTTTCATTTTTATGTTTATCTATTAAAAAAAAAAAATGTGGTGATGAATAGTGGTGGTGCGCCTCAATATGGTGATTATATATGGATGACAAGCAGTCCGAAGAACCTTTGGAATAGAGCATTTCAAGCTTTCGCTTCTTGTTTTTAACTCTTCTGTCTAGGGTATGGGAAGCAGCCAAAAGAGGTCGCAGTCACATAATTAGTACTATAATTATTATGGTCGATCAACAGTTTGCAAATAAATTTGCTAAAAAATTATTTATTAAAATTTAGTTGATAATAAATAAATATGAATATATCTGAGCTCAACTCGATAATGTTTAAAAATATGTTTGTATAACGTTGAAATTGCCTAAATCTCTTTTCTAAATCTAAGCTCAAGTTACCTAAAACTCTTTTCTTTTTATTTCTAAATACTAATAATTATTAGTATTAATTGATTTAAAAGACTACTAACTAAAAATAAATATTTCATTGATATTTAATTTAATTAATATATTTCAAAGAAACTTATGAGTTGTATAAAATTAACAGCAGTTTATATTGATTGGACTTATCTACATGTTTTGTTTATAGCCAACTTATAAATATTCACTTTTGGGCTTCAATTACTATCAACGTGAGATGAAATTACGCTTGAATGATAATATTGATTACTGATTGGTAAACTCTTGATGCTGAATTGGGCAGCCTTTAATTTTCCTTATTTTTTTCTTTTTTAAAGAAAATGTCAAACATCGATACTATCAATATTGAAAATATGAAATTTTCGTCTAAGATTAAGAAAATAAAGTAAATATCTCAAATTAATATTAATTTTCTTTATTGAAATATAATCTCCTGTCTAGTCAATTTGTACATTTATAAAGCAACTTATGCTCTAATTACATGTGGATAACGATCGTGTTATAACATATCATAAAGTCATATTTGTTTGATGCAAAGCAACACTTTACAAACCCAATTACATGCATTAGCATTAGGTGTTTGTTTGTTAGCCCAAAAACAAAGTATGTATACCAAATTGAGTTGGAAAGTTCAACAAAATTTTCATGTCTTATCATATGGTATGAATCTAAAATTCAATTCCACAAAGATGTGCTATGAACTCCATTAATGTTTTATTTGGTACTGAATGAATCAGAATTTCAATGAATAATCAATTGTGATGCAAATATCCAAGTCCAACCTAAAAATTCGCTTCAACTTCAAGGCCCAGTTACAAGAGTAAGACTCAAAAGGTTTAAAAAAACAATTAAATTATTCATGTCACAAAAAATAATCATTAAGCTAACCCAATAAAAACAAAGGAAGCAAAAAGTTCAATTGATTGGAGATGATAACATGTATTCTTCAGAGTAAGCCTTTAACTTGATCTATTAGAGCCCAACATGTGGAGTGACACATAACTATTTTTATTCAATCAAAACATCATTTGGAAGCCCAATTCGGCCAACATGAAAAAACTTTCTCATTAAGCCGAATTTCTCTTTTAAACTAATTAGAAACTTTTGTATTTACTTATGTAAAAAACTTTTTTTTATAATTATGAAGATATCTAATGTATCTTTTAGTTATTTTTTATTTAGTTTAGAAGTATCATTTCTCCTAAATAGATTAGACAAATTTCAAAGACTATTTAGGAAGTAATTCTTAGGGTTCTAGAAGTTTTGTAAATGGTATAACTAAGCTTTCTTATTCAGCCAAATCAATTATTGAAGAATATTTATTTTAGCAAATTACTTGTGATACTTAATTCTCTTCTTGAGTTTTAATAAGATTTGAAGAGATTGTTAAATGAGTTCTTAATAATTTCATAAACTCGTTTAATCTAGATTTTAAATTACTTAGTAAATTTAAGATTGAGATTAACAATTCTTAAATCATTATAATTTAGATTGCTAGAAATAAGTTTTCTAGAGCTCTAATTGAAATTTGAGAGTTTATCTTATTTGATCTTTAAATTACGACTTGGAACTTGTGTTCTACATACAAATAATAATCCAAAAATCAATCTCGTTCGTATCAAATTGGAGATATACTTAACGATAAAAATAAGAAATGGGTATTGATTTGAATAACAAAAATTTCCAAGATTTTGGTCAAGATATTATAACTTATTACCATTATGAGTTCAATTGATGAATTCCTAAGCAAAGAAAATAAGTTTCTTTATCCTTCTACTTGTGTTCCATAATTGTTTAATTTTTTTTTTCTTTTAAAACTTTAGAATTTGTTGAACTTTTTGGAAATTTGAAAGGTCTAAGATGCATTTGCATCATCATGTCCTTTAAGGTCTAACCTTTTGGATAATCAATGCTAGTTTTGCTCTCAAATACTCAGATGCATTATATTAATTTGTGAACTGGAGGGTAAGTCCACTTCAGAAAGCATAAAATGTAGTAGTTGGCTTGAATTAATATTCTGGTGATTGATTGGCTTTTGAGGAACATTTGGATCAATAATGTATTGTACAACATAAGTTGGCCACCTTTCATTTGGTGAAAAGAGTATAAGGGATCAAACAACCTTTTGATTTAGTGGTATTTAAATGGTTTTCAATATTACAAGATGGTGAATTTCAATTTCAATTTAAGTGAACTTTTGAATTTTGGTAAATAAACTTTTTTTTTCCTGCTCATTAACGATGAAAATCAATCAAGCATTAAAGAATGCAAATTATATCAGACTTGTGTCTATATTGTTTCATGAACCCATAATAATATATATTATTATTGAATTGCATGTACGTTTAGTTCTTTAACTGCATGTACATTAACATTGAACTGCATGTATATTAAAATGCATATATATTTTCCCTTGCATGAATATTGATATTGAACTGCATGTACATTAAAATGTATATACATTAATTAGTAACTACATGTGCATTATTTTTGAAATTAAATGCATGATATAACATGGATCTGAGTCCAAGATATACAAATTAATTGAAGAATTAGAGTTGGGTGGGTTGGGCTGATATTTATTATTTACCCAAAAATCATCTGAAATTAATCCTTTCAGATCAGTTGTGCTTTCATTAAAGAAAGAATGACTTTGAAAGATACAAAATCACATATGACTTCTTTCCTTTACCATTGCTTTCATTTGCATGTACATACTAAATTTAGGACTACAAAATGCATTACCATCTCTTGAAAAAGCTATGTAATGTGTTAACAATGATAATATTTATACTTGAAGCATCATAAATTTTCATGGATGAATAAACATGTACATTAAAATATATGTACATTTATTTTTAACTGCATATATATTATTTTTAAAATCAAATTCATGATATAATATAAATATGAGTCTATGATATACGAATTGATTGAAAATTAGGGTTGGATGGGTTGGGCTGATATTTATTATTTACCGAAAAATCACCTGAATTTAAGTCTTTCAGCTCAGTTGTGCTTTCGTGTATAAACTTAGCCAACTCATGTTAAAGAGAGAATGAGGGTGAACGATACAAATTTACATATGACTTTTTATCTTTCATGTAAATACTAAATTTAGGACTACAAAATGCACTACCATCTCTTTAGAATGCTATGCAATGCATTAACAATGATAATATTCGCACTTGAAGCATCATAAATTTCCATGGAAGAATAAGCGGCCAGCAGTCCCATCATTTTATCCATATTTTACTAGCTTGCTATTAAGATAATGGTGATTAACACAATATTACAGATATCCAATGGACAGGGATTATCATCATATCACATGGAGGAACTGCCCTCATAGATGACCTTATCTCATTCAACAAAAAATGACTTCAGCCCCCCCGTGAGTTAAGACTAATTAGACCTCGACTAGATAAGAATAGGCTGTTTCAAAGCAAATAATCATTGCAATTAAAAACGAAATTCACTATAGAAGCAGAATAATTAAGCAGTCATAATTCAGGTGCTTCCCTTGTCAGTTAATTCCAAGGCTGTAGGTGGTTCTCTACCAAAAGTCTGATCATTACCTTCCATCTGATCAAGGGCGTCTGTTTTAAAGGTTCCATTACTAATGCTCCCACATAATCTATCAAATGCACCTCTTGAAAAATGACATTGCTCCTTAATCAACTTGAAAAGCTCCTCAGCTGCTCCCACATCTCCTTGCCCTTTCAAATACTCAAGACATGACTCCACAGTATGAAGACTGGGCTTCCACCCTGGTTTACTTATTGAAATTGCTTTCTTTATAGCTTCTACAGCTTTTGTCATCTGACCACCTACACAATATCCAGCGGCCAAATGATCCCAAGATGTAGCATCAGGCTCCATCCCTCTCTCAATAATCTTATTTAAGTAAACCTCAGCCTTTTCCCAGAGATGTTTTCTTGAATAAAGACTAATCATCAAATTTGGAATGCGAATGTCGAATGATGTCTTCTCAGAATCCCACTCCTCCAGGATCCTTTCAGCACCTTCCACATCATTCAACTTTGCCAATGAACTTATCATAGTAATATAGCCTGTGTTGAAGGACCTGCCGGTATTCTTATACAAATTCCAAACACGATAGAGTTCATCTTTCTTTCCAGCAGAAGCATATATAGTGAGGACAATTTCATATTGAGATCTTTTCGAGTCACCACTGATTAAATGCTCAGATTTCTTCAACATCATTAAAGCTTTTTCAACTAGACCAGCTTTCAAATAACCGTTTGCAGCAACAACATAAGCATGGAAGTCCACCCTGATTTTAGGATCCGTCTCTATCTTCAATAGAAGTTTCTCCATTCCCTCAATGTCAGAAGAGGCTACATAAGCATGCATCCGGATATTGAATGTGAAGATGTCACATCTGATGCCCTTTTCTTCCATCTCTAGCATTAAGATGTCTAGCTTCTCATATTTACCAATCTGAGAATATAGATTTAGCATTAGATTGTAAGGGAGTGCAGTTTTCATCAAGCCCAACTCCTTCATCTTCTGCATGAGAGACTCTGCCTTTTCCAATTGTTTAGTATGCGCATAGCAGTGTAAAAGAGCACCATAAACCTCATGGCCTCTAGAAGCATCAGGAATTCTGTTAAAGTATTCTTCTGCTACTCTTAAGCCCTGAACTTTCAAGATCAAATCCAGTTGAATGGCAACATCTCCAGCTGATAGGTTATAGCCCCTTTGGTCAGCCATCCATTGTGATATCTAACGCAAAAATGAGACAAATTTCAGGGGTTTCACATCGAAGTATTATAAAGTCACAAAACTTTGACACAAATTGCTTCTCCAATAAAATTCATCCGACTTGAATGTTTATGTACACCCTAATTAATAAATAGCAAATAGTCACTGTGGAATCTACTTCCTCTCTCCTCTCTCTCTTTTTTTTTTTTTCCAGTTAATTAGGCTTCAGCAAGAGCCTGAACTTGCAACCTCACAGCTCTAGAGTTGACTCAAGTACCATGAACCAAAGGCTCATCCGTTTTGGAATCTAAATTCCGTCAGTACACAACTCAAATACATTAATGTACCAGTTCAATTATAAAAGACAACCTCAAAATCAGTTGCAATGCAGTACCACAGAGATTAATTACTAAACCTAAGTTCCTAATACACTAATATTAATCAGGTGAATCAGCTCCAAGACTAATCAATCATTTTTCACCATTTCAACCCGCACCGTCGTTTAAAGTTACAAACTTTTTCACAAAATGAAGAGAAAAACAAATTTCCAATCAAACCCAGAAGCCAGAAATTGCCATTACATGCAAATATCGTGTCAAATTACCAACAAAAGAAAAAAAATGGTCATCAAAAGGGTAAGTGGATATTGCATAGCAGAATGAAATGGGACCTGAAAGGCGTGGTTGAAGCGGCGATACTTGCGAAGCTGCTTGATGAGTTTTCGTAGCTCTGATTGATCAATGCCTTTGCCTTCTTCAAGCCATTTCTCGATAACTGGAATTATCGACACCGCTGGATGTCCTGCCCTTGATATCCTGCGGTAAAGCGAGTCAGACTCGATTGACGCCGAGGAAGAAGAAGATAACTGGGCATTCGTGGAATATAATTGAGCCCTTAAAACTCGATGGGTAGGATGCCACAGGAATGCATTTGATCGCAGAAGCTGATTCATGAAGGTGGAGCCTAAAGTGAAAATCATGCAGTGGGGAAAAGAAAAGGTTGGTTTTTACAGTGGTCGCGAGAGATTGGATTTAGGGTTTAAAGAAGGGTTTTTTTTTTTAAATTTTTTTTCCCTGGGTTGGTCTGTTTGTTAATGAGCCCACCTCTTTTTCTCAAGGCTCATTCAAACAAGATGGTTCACCAACAAAGCAGCAACACCACCAGTGCGGTGGCTACCTCCCAACTATTACTATATTAACACTATTTGGTTGTTCTTCGATCATTAATTTGCCGGTACCTATGTCAATATTATCATTTTGCAATTACTACTTCAGTTCATTACATTACGTTCCATTGCCATTTTCAGTCTATTAATCATTAATTATTTTAAATTTTATTATCTCATACTAAACATAATTTAATTATTTTCAATAACTATCATTGTCCAACTTGATTAAAGAATAATAAAAAGTTAAATGGTAAAAATGCTTCATATCACACGTTAATCAAATGTATACCTTTCCATTGGCATATGAACTAAAGCAAAGCATTCCAATAGCATTAAAAAAGAAAGTCATACCCCGGATTCTAATTTGGAGTCCATATTTCTAGGCAAATAATAGCCCTAAATTTTTAATGTCCCTCATAAACCAAGTCATCACAATAGTGATATGCGAGGATAACTAACTCACTGGATGTTTTGCTTACAAGGTAAACAACAACAACAACAACAATGGGTATCTGCTAAAGTCATAAGATACTCAGCTTACTCCATACCAAAAGATGAACTCAGTGATCCAAACTGGCTGCTTGTCCAAAACTCATATTGACAACAACATCAAGACCCAAATTTCCCAATGCTGTCTACGGTATTGGCTTAGGTTAATAGAGGGATTTCTAAAAGGCTACAAATTTTGGCTTGGCTTGGCTTAGCTTCAACAATCTTGTGTCTCTTCATCAGCAGCAAAATCATCCATCTTCATCCGATCAATAGCATCAGTTTCTAATTTTCCAGCAGGAATACAAGTCCTTACTAGTCTGTGATATAAATCCCTGCTAAAGATTTCCAAGTTCTTTAATAACTTTTTAATTTTCTCCATTTCTTCAACATTTCCTTGCGCTTCCAAGTAGTCCAAACAAGCAGTTAAAGTATCACAATTTGGCCTCCAGCCTTTTCTCGAAACTAACTTCGCTTTCTTCAATGTCTCAACTGCCTTGGCCATTTGATTTTGTTCTATATACCCTATTGCTATCACACTCCAGGTGCTTGCATAAGGTGTTCTTCCCTCCACAGCTTTCTCTACAGCTGCTTCAGCCTTCTCAAGAAGCCCCTTTCTGCAATAATCAACAAGAAGCCTATTCAGTACACAAAAATCATACATGGCACACAGGGACTCCCACTCATTGAAGATCTCTTCAGCATCCTCAATATCATCAACTTTTGAGAGGCATCATATCATGGAGCAAAATAGTGCATCAGTTAATTCATATAACGGCTTGTATGCATTCCAAACTCAGTAAAGCTCATCTTTTTACCGGTCTCTGCACAGTGACTATGAAGAAAATTTAATCCCAGTGTCTTTCTTTGACGGGGCATCATACCCTTCATTTTCCTTAATACTGTTAAAGCTGTGTCAATGGACCCAACTTTCAGCTATCCAGTTGCAGCCCCTGACTACACTTGCCAGCCAAGACCAAGTTGGGGGTTCTCTTCTATGTGACTCAAGATTCTTTCCATCCCAGAAATGTTAGATGCAGCAACATAAAAGGTCATTAGATCTAGCATTGTGTATCAATCGGCAGGGATTTTATTTTTTTCCATTTCCTGTATCAACAAGTTGATTTTCTCGAAGTCACCAGATTTAGTGTAAAGGTTGATCAGTATGTTGTAAGAAAAAGATGATGCTGCCATTCCCTTCTCTCTCATTTCCTGCATTATTGCTTCTGCTTTCTGACATGAATTTTCTCTCACAAAGACTCTGAGAAGCGTGCCATAGACATGCTCAATTTTTAACTTAACTGAAAGTTTCTTTAAGTAATTTTGTGCATATGTAGCTCCATAAATGGATTAACTCTAATCTAAGTGCAACATCACTGGGTGATAAGGTGAAGTACTGACAATCAGTCATCCATATTGATATCTGAATAATGAGATGAGAGAAAAGGTCAGCAATTCCGAACAGAATTAAGGAACAACATAGTCATTTATTCACGGTATAAAAATGATTCATACAGACAATGCCAATTAATTTGAGATTAGTGCTTAGTCAAGAATTCGGGGTGGTATGCTCAAACACCTCATCTATATCAGGATATGATCCATGAATATGTTAAATCTGCTCAATTAAAGGAATCCTCATCAACATTAAGGCCATCACAGATTGAAAAAAACCTACCTAAAACATGACAAATCATGCTTTGAGACTCTTGAACGAATCATACATATAAGAAGAATGACCCACCGAGCACATGGCACATGAACCAGCAAATTACTGATAAACAGTCTAAAAACCAAACTTAATGTTAAACAGAAAGCTCAGATACATAAAATAACTTCAAATCCCTATTAGCATGAATAAAAAGATGGAAACTTTGACAATAAAGAATCATAGGCATTCGAAAAAATTCAAGCTGTATCAATCTATTACCAAACGACAAAGCATTTATCCCTTCAAATGACCAAATTAAGCAAATCCAGAAATTAATAATAATAATAAACTCATGCTCAACTATCCAGTTAAATTATTTTAAAAAGGGAAAGGTTAGAACTTGTAAAGCATGGTAGAAGTGGCTCTAATCCTTCAAGAGGCGAACAAGATGTTGAAGTGGTGATTTAGCAATGGGTTTTCCTTCACTGACCCATTGTTCAAGGACTGGAAGAACTGAGGCTCTTGGATCACTTATGCGTTCAATACGACTCTGCAAGAAAGTGGTGATTAGGCTAACGTAGCGGAGAAGAGTGAAGCGAAGTGCTTTGTATAGAAGTTAGGTTTGGGCAGATGTAAGCTATGACCAAAATGAATCGATTGTAAAAATTTATTTAGGATACTGTACATGAATTTAAAATATCAATTTATAATTAAACGAAAATAAATTTTATATTTATCTACACGTTAGATTTGAAATTATTTTAAACTATAATTTTAATCACTGAAATTAAATAAAAAAATCAAAAAAATAAAAATCGATAGCTAAATTTTATCTGCTTGACATTTTCTTAAGACGGTTATAAATAGGCGTAGCGGCTACGGTTGGGATTAAAAGGTATAAAATGAGACTTAAGCTATTGATAATGAATTTAATAGGATCACCCATCACAAATTCATGTTAAATTAGGTCTCTATATGACTGTCTCCATATCAACCTACTAAAAGTGTCATAAGTTTATAACACATTTAATTACAATTTAATTGAGTTTACCCACTAATCAATAAATTATATTATTCAATCTGTTTTATAAAAAAAATTAAAACAAACTAATAATTAATATTAGCCCACATAAAAATTCTAACATTCTCACACTTGAACAATATTAATTATGTTGTTTTTATATTTTATAAAAAAAATATTTTTGAAAATAATTTTCGGACTGAATACTTTAAACTCAAATGTGGCCACAAAATTTTAGAAAATATATAATTTATTGATAAAATAACACCTTAAATATAATTTTATCTACATTAAATTATCAATACGAGATCATTACAGTAATTATGCCCCTTATTGACATAGTACAAATTTATAGTCACAAATATTAATAACTTAACCGATATGAATTCTGATATAATAGTGTAACAAAAAAATAACACTCACATGTGATCAATATACTATTTTCATTATCAATTCTCTAAATATTTTTCTTTCGTATATGTTCAAAAGAGCAAGAGAAACTCACAAGATTTTGCGATAAAACTTTTGTTTCAATTTTGAAAATACACACAATTCTTAACCATTGTTTCCAGAAACACAATTGGAAACTAATTAATATAGCTTAAGATAACTACACTAATTTTAATCACATCACACATAATTCATAGCATTATATATATATATTAAATGTGCACACATGCATAACAAACAACCACAAAATACTTAACTCATATAAACAAATATATATAAATCAACAATGTAGCGAAATTATTTAACTTAGACGTTCAATTACAAGCACAAAACTCCCACTAACCAAACACATCAAAAAACTTCACAACACCCATATCACTAACATGTTTCTTGAAATTATGAGTCTAAGTCATTTGGTTAGAGGATCAACTAACATCAAATCAGTACTAATGTACTCAATCTCAATGTTTTATTTCTTCACTAAATCTTTGGCTGTAAGATATTTAATATTTATATGATTAGAACAACTTGAACTCTTATTGTTCTTAAAAAAGAACACAACAATATTATTATCATAATAGATTCAAAGTGGCATAGTAATAGAATCGACCACAAGCAACCCAAAAATAAAATTCTTCAACCATATACCTTGTGTACTAACACCATAATAAGCAACAAGCTCAGCTTGCATAGTAGAAGAAATTGTAAGTGTTTATTTAACATATTTCCATGAAATAGTACCACCAGCAAACATAAAAATATAACTCGAAGTGGATTTCATATCATCTTGACAGCCTATAAAATCAAAGTTTGAATACCCCACTACTTCAAGATCATCCACCTACCTATAAATCAACATATAATCTTTCGTCTTTTGCAAGTATCTCATTACCTTCTTAGTAGCTACCCAATGATCCCACCTAGGATTAGAAATATATCGACTAAGAACACTAACAATGTATACAATACCTAGTCTTGTACACACTTGTGCATACACAAACTGCCAACAACACTGACATAAGGAATATTATTCATGATATATTTCTCTATGTCACTTTTAGGGTATTGTTTCTTAGTAAATTTATCTCCTTTCACAACGGAGTATTACCATCTTTGCAAGATTGCATATTAAATCCATTGAGCACACGATCAATATAGGCCCTTTGAGAAAGACCCAATAAATGACGAGATCGATCACGATGAATCTCAATACCCAAGACAAAAGATGTCTCTCCAAGATCTTTCATACCAAAAGTCCTAGAGAGTAACTGTTTAGTCCCACAAATCATCCTCATGTCATTACTAGCTAACAAAATATCATCAACATTAAGAACAAAAAATATAAATTTACTCCCACTGATCTTATGGTAAATGCATTGATCTATCTTATTCTCTGTGAAATTAAGTGAAGTGACTACCTCATCAAATTTGAGATACCATTGACAAGAAACTTGTTTGAGACCATATATAGATTTCTTTAGCTTACAAACCAAGTGTTCTTTCCCACTTTCCTTAAAACCATTAGGTTGCACCATGTAAACTTTCTCACCTAGATCACTATTCAAGAATGTTGTCTTAATATCCATTTGATGCAACTCTAAATTAAAATGAGCAACTAAAGACATAATTATTCTAAAGGAATCTTTAGAGGAAATAAGAGAAAAAGTCTCATTATAATCAATACTCTCACGCTGTGTAAACCCCTTAGCAACCAATCTGGCTTTAAATTTCTCAACCTTTCCTTTAGAATCTTTTTTAGTTTTGAATACTCATTTGTAACCTATGGGTTTATGATTAAAAGGAAATTCTACCAATTTTCAAACTCTATTATGACTCATTGATGTCATCTCATCTTTCATAGTATCAATCCACAAATCAAAATGAATACTATTAATAGTCTCATCATAAGATACAAGATTAACGACATGACTTATATGACAATCACTTTTATTAAGACAAACCTTATAATCATCTAAAATTGTTGACCTTCTCACCCTAATAGACCTTCTAACAGGTAATGTTTCAACTAAAACAAGTTCTAGAGGATCCTTAATAGGAGTAGAAAGACCAACTGCACCTGTACCATCACCACCAACTTGAACAAGAACCCTATAATTTTTTCATGAGATGAAGGTAAAGGAATGGTTGCAGTTTCACTTTGTACATCATGAATAGGTGGTTAAGAAATGTCTAGATCAACAACATCCATCTCTAAAAACTTTATAGTCATGGACTGTATAATCGTCGTGCCACGTGTACGACAATAGAACTTCTACCCTTTAGAATGGGTCGGCTACCCAATAAAGTAACAACGATTAGGGTCAGTTTTTTTCTCGTTTGTATTATATATTCTAACCTTAGAAGGACAACCTTAAACACGAAAAATGTTCAAACTAGGTTTTCTACTCGTCCACAACTCTAAAGGTGTTTTAGGTACAAATTTACTAGGGACACGATTCAAAATATAAAAAACAGTTTTAATAGCCTCGCCCTATAAGAATTTAGGTAAGTTAGACCTACTCATCATGCTCCTCATCATATCCTTTAAAGTACGATTGTACCTTTCAGTGACACCATTTTATTAAGGACTACCTGACATGGTATATTGGACAACTATTCCACACTTTTGACAAATATTTGGCAAATGATCCCAAATGTTGCCCAGTCTTATCATATTTACAATAATATTCACCCTCACGGTCAGACCTCACAATTTTAATGACTTTTTCTAATTGTGTCTCAACCTCAGTTTTAAAAATTTTGAACATTTCAAAGCCATCAAATTTTCTTTATCAAGTATAAAAAACCAAAACGAGAAAAGTCATCAATGAAGGTAATAAAATATTTATTGTCACAAATAATATGTAAATGAGGTCCATTAATGACAGTATGAATAATCTCTAAAAGATCTGAATTTCTATTAGCACTTTTCTTTTTAGTCTTAGTCAATTTACACCTTATGCAGTCCATACAAACATCTAGATCCTTAAAATCAAGAGAAGGAAGAAATGTCATCTTTCACTAGTCTTTGAATTCTTTCTCTAGATATATGACCTAAACGTTTATGCCATAATGAAAAAGATTTTTCTTTAACTAAGGATCGTTTGATCACAACGTTGGCTTTACAAGAAGGTCTACAATCATTAGCACCATTCAAATATAATCTATATAAATTATCGAACAAAACACATTCACCAATCAATTTAGAGTCTAAAAACATATTAACTCTTCTATTACCAATAACAAAATGATATCTAATCTTATTTAAAACAGAAACAAAAATCAAGTTTCTCCTAAAAGATGGAACATAAAAGGTGTTCTCCAAAATGATACAATAACAACTCCAACTTTCTTGACATCTATCTCCAAATTATTCCAAACTCTAAGTTTGAACTCCCTTTCCCTTGGCTTCTATTTGATTATGAACATCTACAAGGTAATAACAACATGTACAGTTACACCACTATCAAGCCACCAAAAGTTTGGTGGTACATCAACCATATAAGATTCAAAGCAAACATAAACCAAAGGAATACATGTTTCTAATACATGTTTCTTCTTTCTTCTTTAGTCAAGTTGTGAATTTATGACAATCCTTTCTCTTATAACCTTTTTTATGGCAAAAGAAACATTTCACTTTACTCTTATGGACGATTTCAGAATCACCTACCTTCTTGGTCTGACTTCTACCATGCCATTTAAAATTATGATTCTTCTTAGGAGCATAATAATTAGGTTTAGACTTACCCTTATTATTTTTAAGATTAACCTTAGGTTGTGTCACTAGCATGACAACCTTACCTTTCTCTTTCTTAATTTTCTTTTCCTTAGCATCACATTTGGTTATAAGGTCATTAATGGTCCAGGTAGTGTTTTGAGTGTTATAGACAGTCTTAATTTGGCTAAATTCAGGAGCCAAAATGTTAAGGGCTTTGTGAACTATGAATTCATAAGAAATTTCAAGTTTAAGACCCCTAAATTTAGTTTGAAGATATTTAGAATGTAACCCCTCACACTATGATTGTATTTCATACTGGTTAACTGACTCATAAGGGTCTCAGCCTCAGCTTTATTAGATACAAAATATCTATCTTTTATAGCAGTAAGAAAAACTTTGGCAATAGCATAAGTTGGTAAACTACTCCTAAGGTATTCAACAATAGTTTTCCTCATGGCCATAAAACTAAGGCGATTAGATCTCTCCCATTTAGCATATAATTCCTTTTCCTCGATATTGATTTTTTGGGTAGCAGACTCATCCTCATAAAAGGCATAATCTATCTCACTTATTCCCAAAACAAATTGAATGTCCTTTTGCCACCTCTTAAAGTTTGTGCTAGTCAAGAGTTCAACAGTCGTAGTACTATTTTTGAAACTAAAAGAGATTATTTGAGACAAAACCAAAATATGTATTAGAATTGGACTATGTACAAAATTAAAGTTTTAATTTATACAATATAAAAAATTCTGGTATCACTACATTTTTCCCTTTGGGCAGAACATGCGCATGTAATAAAATTTATAGTTATGAAGCACACAATTGAGATTACACTAGTTTTCAAGAAATCTATCTCATTTGGGCAGATAAACTCTCTAGATTAATACAACTCTTAATGCAAATAGTTTCATTCCAACACTCACTCCCAAAATCAATACATCTAATAACCCCTTTTGGGCAAGTTGTTATATATATTAATTCGAAATTATCTATTCGCAACAAATTAAAAATAACTTTACAAATTTCAATGGATGTTCCACTTTGGTGGTAACACCCATATCAACCCATAAAATTATTTTTAATTAGAGATTAATGAAAGCCCAATTAAAATACATACCAAATGCAAATATATACATCAAACCTATATAAGGTATCAAACACAATATACCTTAATTTTAAATATATGATTATTGTCTCATATACAAATCAAATATTTATTATTTATTTATTTATTTTATTACAAATCTAATATCACTAACTTATAAACTGATAATTAACTATATATAAACAATCCAAATATTTATACATAGTTAAGTGGGATTATCTCATATTGTACATGATTGTCTCATATTATCTCATATTATGCAATTGCACATGATTGGTACAATCCCATATAGTTAAACTCTCGGTTTCAATACAGACCAAGTTTCATTTCGGCTGGTGCAACTACAATGGAGCAATGATGACAGTTGCTCCCTTGTGATGCATAGGTGTATCACAATCATCTGAAATTGATGATAGCAACTGGTGTTACCAAGCTCTTCCTTTTCTTTTTTTTTTTTAATCCCTTCTTTGGATAAAAATAAGTAAATAGACTCATAATTTAATTATCAATACCAAATATTTAGGATTCTAAATCATGTACAATCTCAGCCTCTGATACCACATGTATTAATTTATTTAGAATCTAGTATATGAATTTAGAACACCAATCTGTAGTTAAGCGAAAATGAATTTTGTATCTATTTGCGCGTTAGATTCAAAATTATTTTGAGCCATAATTTTAACTGCTAAAATTAAACACAAAGAAAATATATCAGAAAAATAAAAATTGAGAGCTAAGTCTTACTCTCCTTGACCTTCTTTCAAAACGGCTACGAATGAGTGTAGCAGTTAGGGTTAGAGTTAGAAGGTAGAAGATGAGATTTAGTCTATTTATAATAAATTTAACGAGCTCACCCATTACAGATCTATGTTAAATTAGGCCTACACATGACCATCTTCCATATCGGTCCACTAAAAGTGTCATAAGTTCATAACCCATTTAATCACAATTTAATTGGGCTTACCCACTAATCAATAAACTATATTATTTAGTTCGTTTTATAAAAAAATTGAAACAAATCAATAATTAATATTAGCTCACGTTAAAATTCTAACATCAATTTGGTCAAGAAGTTCATTTTTTGTTTTCAGTAATGATTTTTGGAGAAGAAAAAATAGAGGGTTTATGTCCGGTTTAACATTAACGAGTTTCGACGTGACTCACTGAGTGAAAACTTTTTTTTTCCCCATATAAAACATGAGTATAATAAGTTTATCATTGAACTTTAGTCTCTTTTTCAGAAAAATATTTTCTCCAATTTCTTGAATTTGGTACATCTAGAAAAACTAATTAATGAAAAATATTTTTTGGATCAAAGAAAAAATTAAGTCATTTTTCAGAAAAATAACTTCTCATTTAAAAAATGAAAAGTCATTTTTCGAACTTTGACAAACTCATTCAAATAAAAAATAAATCATATAAATATAATTATTTATTTATTATCATTGGTCATCCTTGACTACCTATATCATCACCGGTTATTATCAATTAGTGGTAGTTATAGATAAGAGGTGAGATTTATAAAAAAAAAAAATCATTTTTAATATATTTTTCTTATATTAAATATTAAATAATATAAATATAAAATATTTATGGTTTAAATTTAGTTATAATCTTATTGATCAAAGGAAAATTAATATTTTTTGTAATGTATTACAAGCGCCAGAAAATATTTTCTCAAAAAATATTTTTTGATGACAAGTTATTTTCCATGAAATAAACAGATTGCTTCAAAATTATAATTAAACATTAAATTTTAAAATAAAATTTTCTCTAAAACAATCTTACATAATATTCTATTGTTTCCTGCAAAATTAAAGTTCATTATATAAGAATTTAGAAGTCTGAGTTAATTTAGAGAAAACACAAATAAAAAATTATCATAGCATTCAAATTAAAATTTTTAAAACGACCATGTGATGATTTCAATGTTAAAATTTTGATTGGAATTGATCCCATAATTTCAATTTATTTTTAATTAACCGATAAAAAAACTTGCATTATATTATGAATATATAATACGGAGAAATAAAAATAAAAATTTAATTGAAATATATAATATTTGAACTAAAATTTAATCTAAACTTGTTAATATAAATAATATACTTTTCATTAAATTAAATAAATAAAAATATAATATGATAGCTCGTCCATGACATCATGCTATTTTATATATAACATAAATGAAGAAAATGTTTTCCTTCTGTTGCAACTCCAATAGAATATAAATTAAAATCAATCAAATAAAAAGCAAACTCACTGATGAACATAGCCAACCTTTGCAGCCTATAAACCATGGGTGTCACTACACAGTCAACTCAGTTATGGCCAACGCCTAGGCTTGGCGTTGAGAATGCTACTAAACAAACGGATTAAGTCTAAGGAACAGCATTTAAGGTTAGGATAATGATGTAAGATTTTCAATTTCTATTTAATATCTCTCCAGGAATTGAATATATTAAATTAGATAGGGCATACATATCTTATTAGTCAACCAAACATATATATATATATACAAGGTTGTAAAAATCGAGATTTTACCCTAAAATCGGTAGAAGACCCTAAAATCGAAATCGTAAAATCGGATCGTAAAATCGTAAGATTTTACAACATAATAAAATATTATTTTAAAATATAATTATACATATATAAAAATATAAATAAGATATTTTTTAAATTTAATACACATAATTACATT
>CATIWR010439564.1:0-17054 GCA_949677035.1 Omphalea diandra | reverse complement strand
AAAAAAAATAAAAACATTCTCAAAAATTATATGAATTATATAGTTCTAGATATATATATATATATATATATATATATATATATATATATATATATATATATATATATGGCAAGGTTATCTATACAGACAACATCCTAGTCTGTACAGACAATTAAAAGAGCCCTCCACATTTTTTAAAATGTTTATGGATACCTCTTTAGATCCTTATTTAAATATATATCCAAATAATACATTCCATAAGAAAAAAAGAAAAGAAGGAAAGAAAAAAGGGGGAAAAAAGAGGGAAAAAGAAGGAAAAAAAAAAGGAAAAGAAAAGATGTGAGAAACTCTAAAGGCACCAAGTGAGATTATCTAGAGAAAACTAAGAGACTACAAGTTAGACTCATTAGAAGAAAATAAGAGATACGAAGCAAGATACCTGAAGACAAAATCTAAAAGGACTAGGAGAGATGTCTAAGGGCACCACCAAGAGGATCTAGAGTAATGTAATGCAAAGTAAATCCAGAGTGACATTAAAAAGTGGAATCAAGAGAAAACTAAAAAAGAGATACCAAAAGCAAAAAAGAAAAACACCAAAAGAATGTTAAAAGGTCATAAAAGGCATGCCAAAAGGGCAAAACTCATGAATTCTACATAAACACTAGAGGATAAGGATCAAAATATTCAAAATAGGAAAATGTGATTGGAACATGTACTTGTAACCGACTAGAAGAGCTACTGGAGTATGAATGAATTACGAGTACCTACAAGAAGGCTATTCGGATCGAATTTCATAGCATGGTTTAAAGCTAAATCAATCAATAAATCTAATCTCACTTATTATCCTTTCTCCTTCAAACTATTCTTTAAGCTTAGCTTGCAAAATAATCACAAGAGAATGGTGATCAAAGTAATATAATGCACAAGCATGTATGGATATATCATCCCACAAAGACATGTGTTATAAATGTTTAGATATGATCATTTTATTTTTATCTAAAAAATAAATACTTGAGATAAGATCTAAACTACCAATGTAATGGAAATAAACTAAACTAAAAATTAAATGGCAAAAAGACAAAAGCAATTGAGAAAGAAAACGTTATGATAAAACACCTAAGACACTTGATATCACTATCATGAACTCAGTAATCATTCAATGTTATGTTGGATTAAGGGCTATAGTTATCAATTATCTCTCCAGTAATTAAGGCTTTCTCTCGAGATGTCATTTAATATGTAATCATTCCTTCAAATCCATCTCTTAATGTGAAACAGAAATGCATTACCTTTTTAGTTTTAACATCCTTCAAGTGATAGCAATAGGTTCAGTGGGTATTTATACTTATCAATTAACCTAAGGGAAATGATTTAGGTATATTTCAATTTACAATCTCTTGATCTAGAAATGAAACACAGATCATTTAATTGGTGGCTAAGCATTACAAGCATCAATCTTAAGAATCATTCACTTGCAAAAGAATAAAATCCTAACATAACCATTGAAATCATAAATCAATGAATCATTATTCATGGCTACTTCAAGGTCTTAGATAAAAGATCTATCCTAACATACTAACAAAATGAGACAAATCCAAAAACAATAGTATTATTTTAATAAAAGAAAGAAGAAATAAGAGAAGGAAAGATGAAATCTCCTAATTGCCTTGATAGATATTCTCTTCTTCTTCTTCCTTGAACCAATGATTTCTTAAACTCTTGCGCTTGATCTTGCATTGAAGCATGTTTCTCCTTGTTTTCTTCTCTCAAAAATTCATCTTTTTAGCCCACTAACCTCTATACAAAAAACCCTAATGCTAGCTTTAAATACCCATTCAAAAGAGCTAAAATAGGCTAAAAAGTAACTCACAACGTGCTCAAGTTGCAAACCATGACTTTAGTAAAAAATGTGACATGTGATTATTCTTGCACATCCAAATATCTAACTTAGCCCTTAAAGTTGTTAGCTTTACCTATTTTTATCCTAATTCACTCCAAACATGTTAAAGCACCTATAAAACATCTAAATGTGGGAATAACATAAATTAACTACAAAATAACTTAATCTAAACATACATTAATGTCAAATCAAGATCAAAATTCATTATATATCAATGAAAAAATAAACCCTAACAAATTCTCCCACACTTGAACTGTTACTTGTCCTCAAGTAACAACGAATAAATTGCCAGAATTTTCATAATTTCCTCAAAACATACATAACCTCATCATGCTTGCAATGATAATCACTTAAGTACTACAAAAGATATACCAAGAAATAACTTATTTAAGCAAATGATCTTAGGTAAGATTACTACCTTGAAAGGTAAACTAATTTATTCATGGAAAGTTAGAAATAAGCCATATTTTGCATATAGACCTCAATAATTCATTTAATTAGACCATCAGTAGGCATAATCATGATGTAAAATATGTTAGATCACTATTTCCTTCACTAATTAATTATGAGAAGAGTAGCCTTAAGCACATGAGATCATTAGTATTCATCTTTCTTTCAACCATATTTTTTCCTTTTTCTTTTTCTTTTTCTTATTTCTTTTTCCTTTTCTTTTTTGAACTTTACGTAAGTACAAACACTATTGATGAATGCACCTGGTTACTCGACATATAACTTCATTCAAAATGTTTTCCATACTCATGCTTTTAGTTTGTCATTTTATGTGAAAATAGACATTGGTCATGAAGATCTCTGATCATTAAACATCCCAAAAATAATGACGTAGTTATTCCTCTTTTTTAAAAAAATTTATTTTAATCATTCCTAGATCATATCTCTTAAACTACTTCATCATTGCTAATTAAAAAAACACAGTAGAAATTCATTTTTTTCAATTAAGTAAATGCAATTATATCTATTCATAGCTAGCCAAATTGCTTGTTTCAACATACATGCAAAACATAGTCTCATTTAATTCCAACTATCCTGAACACATAAGTTATACCCCTCAAATTATCAATTAACTCAAAATTCATTTATTTTAAAATCATCCTAAGAATGGCATCTCTCTTACAGTAACTCATAGTGATTACCACATAAAGCTTAACTAAGCTATATATTTTTGCAAAAATCATTAAAAAAAAAAATTTGGTCCATTTAAGCCTTATAAATAGGTGCAAGTTCCAAGGTCAAGATTACAATCCTTCCCCCTACACTTAAATATGTCATTATCCCCAATGACATGCATTCTAAATTACAAAAGATAAACGAGGTTGTATATAAATAAATACTCCGCTGTCATCTTGGTGAAAGATTAATTGTGTCCAAATCTCTTTATGCTTTTAACCTATATTCTCTGAAATACTTGAGAAAAAAGAAAGATCAAGTAGCTAATTCAATATAAAAGAAAAACAAAATAAAAGCTAACTAAAAGAAATAAGAAGATGCAAAACAAAATCCAATTGAACATAAGTAACCAAACTAAATTGCTTTATTCATCCTCATTTTCTTCCCATCTTCTCCATAGCAAACCTAATCAAAATGGAAAACTTTATTCAAGAGTTAAAATAAAAACTAATAAAGCAAATAAAAGTTCCTAAATTTGCAAAGAAAAGATAAAACTTGGGTTACCTCCCAAGAGTGCTATTTTAAGGTCTTATAGCTCGACTCTTAGAGCTAGATTCACTTAAGTTTTATCTTGGTTTTATGATTGACCTTCATTAACATTGGATATAAGAAATGGCTTAGATAAACCCTTTAAATCAATGATGACCCAATCTACATATCTCTTCCTTTTTTTTAACATTTTTTCTTATTATTGGTTTAATTCATCAAAGATTAGAACATAAGAGGCATTTTTTCTCTCCAAAATATACATGATCATAAAGAAAAGGTACTATGTCTAGCTCTAATTGATAAGAATGCAAAAGATAAAGAGGTGACTTTGTAACATCATCAGAGTCTAATTCATCAACAAGCGAGAGACAATGGGTTAGTATTATGAATTTCAAAAGGGAAAGTATTACTCAGCTTGCATTTCTTGATAATAAAACCTTCATCATATCTTACTAGTTTAGACTTTTCAAACTTAAAATTGCCTCCCTTTTATTGATAATCTTCATGCACATAGTCTTCTTTTTCATCAATGCTCAAGCATCTCTCCTTCTTCACAGGTTGCTCTATGGTGTCTTATAGATTTCTATTCTATTGACCTTTATTAGTAAGCTCTTCATCTTTACTATTCTCTATATCTTCATCATTTTCTATTTTTGAATTGATCTCTTTACTACTTCTTAATGTAATTTCCTTGACTTGCTTTATAGGATTAGGCTCATAGATGTTGGGTATGGTCCCATGAGATATCAAGTTTAAATCATTATCCATTGGACCTATTTGAATCTCAAGGTTATGGAAGGAGGAAGAGATATAGCTTTCTAGATATGCAACTAATCTTCTTTGCATCTCATCTTATTATTCTAACCTAGCATTAATTTTGGTAATGTATTACTTTAGTAGGCTTTCTAGGTTAGACTTTTCCTCTTAGGGTTGGAAGGTCGATGGCTAATGAAAAATAGGGGGAGCATAAAGATTGGGGTTCAAATAATTGTCATTAGACTAAGAAAGGTCTAGGTGGTTTCGTCAAACAAGGTTATAGGTATTATAATAAGGATCACTGGGTTATCGGTTAAAAGTCTCCATATAACTTACTTGACCATATATGAAAGAATTCCTCATTTGGCAAGCTATGCTTCTATGGCTAGCCTCCTCATACAATTTGGATACCACCTATGAGAAAGAAAAGGAAACAACATTGTATGTCATAGAATTTATTTACTTAGTAAGGTTAGATACCTGAGCTTATAATGCCTTGAGTGCATTCATGTCATAAAGTTCTAATTATGTACAAGAAACAAAGAACAAGAAACACAAAGTAAACAAAAAGAAAAATCCTATATTCAGAATTGAATCAAATCTTCTAATATTATAGCATCGTGTCCTTAGTAATGGCACTAATTTTTTTTAGATCAAATTTCATGATGTGTAGCAATCAATAAATCTAATGTCACTTGTTATCTTCTTTCTTTCAAACTAGTCTTTAAACTATCCTTGCAAAATGGCCATAAGAGGACAATGATCAAAGTAATATAGTGCACATGAGTGTATGGATATTGTCCCATAGAGACATGTACTATAAGTATTGAAATATGATGATTTTATTTTTATCCAAAAAATGAATACTTGAGATAAGATCTAAACTACAAATGTAATGAAAATAAACTAAATTGACAATTGAATGGAAAAAAGACAAAACTAATTAAGAAAGAACACCTTATGTAAAACACCTAAGACACTTGATCTCACCAATGAAAATCATTAATCATTCAATGTTATATTGGATTAAGGGTTGCAACGATCAATTGTTTCTCTAATAATTAAGGCATTTTCTTGAGATGTCACTTAATATATAACCATTCCTCCAAGTCCATTTCTCAGTGTGAAATAAAAATACATTACCTTATTAGTTTTAGCAACTTTTTATGTGATAGCAATAGGTTCAGTGGGTATCTCTAATCACCAATTAACATAAGGTAAATGATTTTATGTATAATTGTAATTTACAATCTCTCAATCTATAAGCGAAACATAAATCATTAGTTGGTGGCCAAGCAATCACAAGCATTAGGCTCAAGAATCATTCACTTGCAAAAGAACAAAATCCTAGCATAATCATTCAAATCATAAATCAATCAATCATTATTCATGGCTACATTAAGGACCTAGATAAAAGATCTATCCTAACATACAAACAAAACAAGACAAATCCAAAAGCAATAGCATCATATTAACAAATGAAATAAGAAATTAGAGAAGAAAAATGAAATCCTCTAATTGTCTTAATAGGTCTTCTCTTTTTCTTCTTCCTTGATCCAATGATCTCTTTAATTCTTGAACTTAATCTTGTGTTGAAGTGTGTTTCTCCTTATTTTCTTCTCTCCAAAACTCCTTTTTTCGCCCCTCTAACCTTTTTATAAAAAACCCTAAGTGTTGACTTTAAATTCACATTAAAAAAGCTAAAAAAAAGTTGGCTAAAAAATAGCTCATGGCATGTCTAAGTTGTATACTGCGACTTTAGTCACGAGCACGATAGCATGTGATTGCTCTTGCATGTCCAAATTTCCAATTTGGTGTTGGTTTGGATGCAAATGAGGCAACCCAAAGAGGGGGATTGAATTGGGTTGTAAAAATAACACACACCAATAATGCATAAGCAACAACACAAACAACTTAGAGTTTTTATAGTGGTTGGACAATGTACTTACTCCACTCCCCAAGCTTTCACTTAGTCCTTTCAATTCTTTTTACAGGCTCAAGAAAACCATCCATTTTTTAGGCTAAGGAAGAACCTTCCCTTTTCCAGGCTTAATGACAACATTTACAAGTACTCCCTTTTTACAAGGAACAAAAGAGAATGCAAGCCTTTAGTATTTTCTAAGATACAATACCAATCTTTACAACCACTAGCAAGGATAGATCCAAGCAATGTCAGTGCCTCTCAATTAGGTAGCAACTACACTTTAAACGCTCAGAAAAACCTACTCTCAAAAAGTAACAAAAATAATCCTCACTCTACCCAAATACAAATAACACCAAAAAGGTTTGTACAAAAGCTTGCTTGATGTTCTCTAGTTGTTTGTAAATGTTCTCCAAGGTTTCATCAATCCATTCTAGTCTTTAGAAATGCTCTTTATATAGTCAAACTTGAAAACTAGCCATTAGAATGGTTGATGCTCAGTCTGATAGCTTTTTTCCAAAACTAGATGTTAGAGGTGACAACACCCATTGATCCTAAGTAATGTCTATTAAGCTTGTAATAGATACTTTCAATGCATGTTGTTAATCTTCCTACAATCATTGACTTTGATCTCAATGCATGTTGGAGTAAGAACAATGCACATTATTGATTTTCTAGAAAGCGTAAACTTGGTGCTTTATTTTTCAACAATTGCAGAAATGTTTTAACACATGTTGGGAAATTTTCAACACCCATTGGCAACACCTTCAATGCCTTCTAAGATATAAAGTGTGTCTCACTGAAGGGTCCAAAAGGTTTAGCTCAATCTAGACTGTTTCTCTAATGCCTATTGTGAAGGACCAACACCTATTTCGAGTTCTAATAAGTTTTGCTCAATCAAAGGTACTTTGTCCAACACCTGTTGTGAGGTTATGATCAATGCCAATTGCAAAACCAAAATGCTCATTGTGAGTTTAAACATGGTTAATATTGGATCACTTCTCCAACACTCGTGGCAAGTTTTTCAATGCTCATTGGATGGTCTAGAACACCTTAGACATCTACAACATTTGTTCAATGTCTGTTGTGCTATTTCATTGATCATTAGGAATTTCTCAATGTCCGTTGAAAGTTGTTCAATGCCCATTGCATTCATTCTCCCCCTTAACCATTTGTTGGGTACATTCAATGGATATAAAAAAACTAAAATATAAACATTGGAACTTCTCAAAGTTTTGTCATTATTTTGTTATCATTTAAAACACATCATTCAAAGTAGAGAAATAAGACTAATGCCTTGGGTTCACATGTTCTCCAAACATTCTCCCTATAGACATAACATTCTCCCCTTTTTAAATGATGACAAAATCAAAATGTTTTAATTCCATAATATTCAAAACTTAAAACACAAAGGATACCAAATGTGGAAACATAAAGTTCAATACCAAATACAACACTTAGAATACCAATCAAAACACATATCAAAGCATCCAAATATTTAATCAAAGCATCCAAAATTCTCCCTTTTTTTAGTCATAATAACAAAAAGATATGCTCAAAGCAAAATAAAAAAAAAATCCCCCTTAGAGATCAGATTTCTCAAAAACAAAGCAAACATCTAAAATGTAGAATGCTTAGACAAGGAAAACTCCCTCTATATACATGCTTTCTTCTAACAAATCTCCCAAGATGCTCAAACAATAATCCAATTAACATTACTTGGGGTCACATATTCTATTCACATATTAGTGAAAGCAAAAAAAGAAGGATAGTTACTTAGAGATTCATAATTCAAACTTCCCCTTAGTAAAAGCATGGTAAATAATAAGAAGGGATAAAGATAAATAATAGATTATGATTTCAAAAATACAATGGCCTCTTTAAATTCTATAGCTCCACTCACCATTTAATTCCCCATTTTGGGTAAAGGGTGAGGAGCTTCCAATCTTGCAAAATTAAATTTTATTTGGTACCCATTTTCTTTTGGGTCCTTAGAGCTTAACAACATAAGTATGTTCATCTCTTAACTTAGCATAACATAATAAAAGCATTACCAAATGAATGTTTTCCTAAGCTCATTTGTAGAGCAAGTGTGAGGTTTTTCTAAAAGATTGATGCCTAAAATGTGAAGGAACGTATGCATTCTTGAAATACTTGGTTCCATAAATAAAGGCATGATTTGCCTTTGACCTATGTGCATGTGGGTGAAAACAGTTATGATCATGCACATGTGAAAATTTTCTTCTAGTTAAAGATTGTAGTACATTTTGCCTTCTTGGCTTACAAGATGCATACATAAAAGCATGATTAGCTTTTTGCCTAGGTCTTTTAGTGTATGTATGTACTAGTGTTGTTCCTTTAGTCTTTATATAAGCATTAGCCTTTTGTAGGGAGGTTTGTGATTCAACACCTTGGATACTAGGTGCTCTAAAAGGTGAAGCTCTAACAAACACACTTTTAAAAGCGAAGGAAGAGGCATGATTATATCCATTGTCATGTTTCACACTTGTATATTTTTGAGAGCCTAAAAGTAAAAAAGATTTCTTTTCCTTTAATAAAATTTGGAAGAGAGTTTTTCAAGTCTAAAACCTCCTTTTTTAAACTATCATTTTGTTTGGAAAGAGTTTATAAAATTTCTTTGTAGAATTTAACTCTTCATTTTCCCTTTCAAAGCATCTATTTTCATTTTTTCAAATTCTCTTTCATTTGAATCTAAGAAAAGTGCTTTTGAAAGTAATTCCTCTTTTTCTTTCTCAAACATTCAACTTCTTTTAGTAGCCCATCCTTAATTTTAGAAATAGAGGAAATTTCATTTTTCAACAATTCATTTTCATTTCTCAAAATTTTATTTCTATAAAAAGATTTATCCAAGTCATTATTTGTGGATTTTAGGGCCTTAATAAGATTATCTATTATGAACATATCTTTGATATCATCATCAAGTTCACATACCTCATTTGGTTCATCCTTTATGACAATTAAACATTTAGCTTTTGCTTTCTTTTTTACCTTCCTCTTCTTTATCTTTTTATTGCAAGAGAATTCATCATCACTTGTGGATGTGGAATTCATTAGGCTTTTTCTCCTCCTTTCCTGTTGATAATGGTTTTCTAGCTCCATGGACATACAGCTTCCTTTGGTTTGAGTTGGTCTATTTTTTAGAAAGCTTCTACAGTAAAAAGACTTAATTATTGCCTTTATGTTGTACCTCATGCACTTAAGCTTTAAAAGAGGTTAGACTCTGATACCAATTGTTGGTTTGGATGTAGATGAGGTAACCCAAGAGGGGAGTGAATTGAGTTGTAAAAATAAACACACACTAATAATGTAGAAGTAACAACACAAACAACACAGAGCTTTTATAGTGGTTCAGTATAATGTCTACTCCACTCTCCAAGCTTTCACTTAGGCCTTTTTATTCTTTTTACAAACTTAAGAAAACCTTTCCTTTTCTAGGCTAAGAAAGAACCTTCCCTTTTTCAGGTGTAAGAATAACTTTTACAATTACTCTTTTTTTACACAGAATAAGAGAACCAACCCAACCTCTTAGTATTTTCCAAGGTATAATGCCAATCTTTATAACCACTAGAAAGGATAGATCCAAGTAGTGTTAGTGCCTTTCAATTAGGCAGCAAATACACTTTTAGTGCTCAGAAAAACCTACTCTCAAAGAGTAATAAAAACAATCCTCACTATATTTAAATACAAAGCAACATCAAAAAGGTTTGTACAAAAGCTTGCTAGATGTTCTCTAGTTGTTTGCAAATGTTCTCCAAGATTTCATCAATCCATTCTAGTCTTCAAAAATGATCCTTATAGAGCCAAATTCTAAAACTAGTTGTTTAAAAAGTTGATGTTCAGTCTGATATCTTTTTTGCAAAAATAGCCATTAAAAGTGACAACACTCATTGATCCTAAGCAATGCCTATTGAGCTTGTAATGAATACTTCCAATGCTTATTGTTAATCTTTCCATGTTTTTTAGCATTGATACTAATTCTTGTTAGAGTAAGACAATGTCCATTATTGATTTTCTAGAAAGCATAAACTTGGTGCTCTATTTTTCAGCAATTGTAGAAATGCTTCAACACCTGTTGGGGAATTCACAATGGCCGTTAGCAACACTTTCAATGTCTAGAAGCTTTAGCTTAATCTAAAGTGTTTCTCTAATGCCTGTTGTGAAGTACCAATGCCCGTTTCGAGTTATAATTAGTTTTACTCAATCTATGGCACTTTGTCCAATGCCTATTGTGAATATGCAATGCTTGTTATAAGGTCCTGATCAATGCTCGTTATGAAACCATAACACATTCCATTGTGAGTTTCAACACAACTCAAACTGGATCACTTCTCTAACACTCATGGTGAGTTTCTCAATGCCAATTAGATGGTTCAGAACACTTTAGATAGCTATAACATTTGCTTAATGTCTATTATGCTATTTCAATGCCTGTTGAAGTGTTCAACACCTATTGGGAATTTCTCAACATCCATTGAAAGTTATTCAATGCCCTTTGCATTCATTCTCTCCCTTAACCATTTGTTGGGTCAGTTTAAAGGAAGCAAAAACACTAAAATACAAACATTAGAACTTCTCAAGGTTTTTTCAATATTTTCTTATCACTTAAAACACGTCATTTAAAGTAAAGGAGTGAGACCAATGCATTGGGTTCATATGTTCTCCAAACATTCTCCCCATAGACACAAAACTTGGCCCTTAAAATTGTTATCTTTGACTATTTTGATCCTAATTCTCTCTAAACATGTTAAAACACCTATAAAATATCCAAATGTGAGAAATAAAATAAATTAGCTCTAAATAACTTATTTAAACATAAATTACCATCAAATCAAGTTCAAAACTTATTAAATATCTATGAACAAATTAAGCCTAATAAAACTCAACCCTTAATACTTATTAGAGATCTATTGAGAAGGCAACACATTCTCAATACCTACCAAAGGGTTATTGGAAGACTAATTCAATCAAGTACATGCTAGAAAGGTACCAAGTATCTTAACACTTGCTAGAGAGTTGCTAAGGAGATGATACATCACAATACATACCAAAGGGTTGCTGGAGGGCGAAATTCAACCTTGGTGCTTAGTAGAAAGCTATTAAGAACCTTAGTACCTGCTAAAAGAACTGCCAAGGAAATTGTATCTTGCATATCCCTTTTTGGTATTTACATTTATGTTTGATACTTATTCAATAATCATTTTATCAAATATCATTTCCTAAATCCCACAAAGCATGGGGCAAACTATGAACACTAGATTTTAGATTGTTGGAATGTGAACTCAATGATGAGAAACTTATTAAATTCATCCTTAAAATGGTGGAGGAAATAATGCTCAAGGAGGGGCAAAAGCTTAGAAAAACATAGAATCAAACTGTTGGCCTATGGCACCAAGAAGGGGGCTTGAATTGGTGGTTGATTAAAAATTAAAATGAAAAATAAATGTGTTTAAGAAGTTGACAAGGAAAAGAGAAAAATTGACACAAGTGTTTATAGTGGTTCAGGTGTTAACAAACGCTACGCCTACTCCCCAATTTTCTAAAATTAGGTGTTTTACTCAACTCAACTGGTGTTTCCAAGCTCACACCAAACTTTTACAACTTGTGTTTATGGCTCACACAAAAACCTTACACCTTGCATTTTCTAAGCTCAGACAAAAACCTCTCACAAGTGTTTTGTAGGCTCATACTAAAACCTTTCACAAGAGTTTTGACTCTAGGCTAACTCTCAACCTCTTTATAATGGTGTTTATTGGTCACACCTAATAATTAACAACACATAAATGAGAATGAAAGATTGAGTAGCAAATAGGCAAGAGTTTGGTTACAAATTAATGAATTCTCTTGCATTTACTTCTATTTGGTGGAGTATTTATAGCTCATATCCACCAAAGAGATGTTGGCCTAAAACTATCAACAAATCTCTAAGATGTGCTAGGCAGATTTAGCATTAAATGCTTTTCAGGGAAAAGTTGAGGTCGCTACTACCATTTCGCGATCGCAAATTTCCAATTTTCATTGTGGAGCCAAAAATTTCAGTGGAAAACCTTATTTGTGTCTAACGGCTAGTCCACATGTTAATTGTCCATTGGTTGTCCAGGAAAATATAGTTGTTACATTCTAACAACTCTCAAAAGTTATGGTCGCAAGATAACTATGTATTGGGCATGACTGAGACTGCAAATTCATTTATTTGAAGAGAAAACTACAACTCCTTGAGTTACAGTTGCTACCAAATATTCGCTCTCAATATTTTTTTTATCTTTAACAATTACCTAAGACACTTGGCACATTGTGGTTGTGGCTTTGGTTCCCTCCTTTCTCACTATAAAAGTTGTGATCACGAATCTGGATGCGATACCCATCGCAAATTCCTCTATGACTCAAGCTCACTTCCTTCGGCTATGTCACGGCTGTGAATTTTCTCATAAATTCCTCTGGCCTAGCTTTATCCATCCTTATGACAGATTTGCAATCGCGAATTATAATATACACACCACGAATTTGAGTGAACTTAACAAGGTTATAGATTTTAAACTATATCCAACTTCCAACAAAAAAAACTAACTTATAATATGCAACACAACACTAAATGAAAGTATTAGTACTGATCAATCTCTATTGTCAAGATCAAAAGAGGTTCATGACTTAGGTTAAACCAACCTAGTCCAATAATCTCCCATTTTCTTATTTTGACAACTTAGATTGATCTAAAGGGAAAATAGATACATGAGTTGTGAAATTAGAATGGTGAAAGATTAAATGAATACTTAAAAAATTTCTAGTTAATAATCAAAGTAAAATTTTAAGTATGAGTGACAAACAATGCTCCCCCCTCAACTTATGCTTATTTCTTCCAAATTATTTTCTCCATGATTCTCTCCCTCTTTGGCAAGATCAAAAAGAGCGTACATGGAGAAGTACAAATAAAATGCATAAAGATGAACATAAAGTAAACATTAAGAACAAATATTATTTCATAGAATCATAAGAATGACAATAAACATAAGAGTTGCAATCAAAAAAAGAAATTAAATCACATAACAGATGAGACAAAGGATTGCAAAACAAACATATTTTTTAATTGATAAGCTGTGGGATCAACAACTTTACATCAAAGCAAGAAAAATGCAAAGAAGTTCTATTCCATAAGATTGGAGAATCATCATCTCCAAAATCCCAAAAGATGAATTTGTTCCATCCCAAGTTGGAGAGAAATGCGTGAATCTCATCTTTAATCCTAAGAGACTCTAGAAGAAAGGCAGAGGGCATTTTGTTTGGAAGGATGGTTTTGCAGGCACTGGCTTTATAGTGATCCTTATCCTTTTTTGTAATCCCTTTCATTTGATTAAGAGCTTGTGGTGCAGAGGGTTGGGCTATTGTCTTGCCCTTCTCTACTCTTGAAGCTATTTTAGGAGCCATTTGGAGGAGTAGGAAGATTTAGAAAGGTTTGAGAGAAAGAGAGAAGATAGATGAATTATTGTAGGATATAGTGATGAAAATCACTATTTAAAAGGTTTATATAGCGATAGAAAGGGTGAATAAATGGCTAGAAATAGCTAAAATGTGATTAATGAAGGGATAGAAATGGTTGACAGTCAAATAAAATAAATGTGTGGCAGTTACTATAAATCGTGATCGAGAAATCAAAGTAGCGACCGCTATTTCTGAAAAATGTGATAACGAATAAAAAATCCTTGGGAACCAGCATGTACAATGGTCAAAATTTTGAATTTTTTATAGAATTCATGGTGGAGAGCAAAATTCACAATCACAAATTGATGGTTGTCAGTCGAGTGAGATAATCCTACAATTCGTGACAGTGAATCAAGAATAGTAATCGTGAATTACAAGGCAAGAAGGATAATCATGAAAAAGCAAAATTTGACGTTTCAAGTTGTGATCTACTTAATATATCGATGCTTAATTTATCAAATTTAACATTGAAAAGCACTAATTACATTTAAATTTAAGATATCTAAGGATAAATATCACATTCAACCAAACATATAGCAATCAAACAAAAGATCAAGCTTTTCACTTTAGGGAGCTTCCATCAAGCATTCCCAATTCTCTCTTAATAAAGTTCAATCTTTCTTCATTTAGAGGTTTAGTGAAAATATCTACAAGTTGATGAGTTGTGTCTATAAATTCTAACACATCACCATTTTGGACATGATCTCTAAGAAAATGATGCCTAATATCTATGTGTTTGCTCCTAGAGTATTGGATGGGATTCTTAGAGAGATTAATCGCACTAATGTTGTCACATTTGATAGGAATGTGATCAACAACTTTGTCGTACTCCCTTAATTATTGTTTCATCCAAAGCACTTGCGTGCAACAATAACCCGCAGCTACATGCTCAGCTTTGGCAGTGGATAAGGCAACGAAAACTTGCTTTTTGCTAAATCAAGACGCTAAGCATTCTCCTATTAATTGGCAAGTTTCAAAAGTACTTTTTCTATCTTACAGCAGTAAGATAGAGTAAAGAACCGATCATACCTCGATATCTCTTCTCATCAACTGTCTTACTTGATTCATCTTTGTCTAATTTGATGGTACAACTCATGGTTGTTTTTGCTATTTTGCATCCATCCATGCCAAATTTCTTGAGTATGTCCTTTATGTATTTGGCTTGGTTGATGAAGATCCCTTTTCTGGTTTGCTTGATTTGTAAACCAAGGAAAAACTTGAGCTCTTCCATCATGCTCATCTCGAATTTCTTAGTCATACACTTAGCAAAATCCTCATAAAGAGATTCATTAGTAGCACCAAAACTAATATCATCAACATAAATTTGTACTATTAGTGTATCATGTTTATGTTTTTTTACAAATAAAGTTGTGTCCACCTTTCCTTTTTCAAAATCATTTTTTAAAAGAAATAAACTAAGCCTTTCATACCAAGCTCTTAGGGCCTATTTCAACCCATATAAGGCTCTATTCAATTTAAAAACATAATTTGGAAAACTATGTGATTCAAAACTAGGAGGTTGTTCAACATAAACTTCCTTCTCAATAACCTCATTTATAAAAGCACTTTTGACATCCATTTGAAAAAATTTTAAAATTCATATGACATACATAAGCCAAAATAATCCTAATGGCCTCTAATTTTGTAATAGGGGTATAGCTTTCATCATAGTCTATGTTTTCCTCTTGGTTGTAACCTTTTGCAACCAATCTCGCTTTATTATTAGTGATGAATCCTTATTCATCTAACATGCTTCTAAACACTCATTCGCAACCTACAATTGGGTGTTCCTTAGGCCTAGGAACAAGTTTCTATACATTGTTTCTCTCGAATTGGTTGAGTTCCTCTTCCATAGCAATCACCCAACTTTCATCATCAAGAACCTCATCAATCAATTTTGGCTCAAATTGAGAAACAAAGGCAAGGTTATTATCTAAAAGATTAAGTTGAGATCTAGTACTTACACCCTTTGAAGTATCACTAATAATTAAGTCTTTGGGATGATGCTTGGAGAATCTCCAATCCTTGGGTAAATCTTGACTTGGCAATGCTTCTTGTTGATGTTGTGGTTCCTCACCTACTCTTGATTATTCACCTTGATCTTTGTCTTTGTCTTCCTCTCTTGTAGTGTGCTCTAATTCCAATTTTTCAAAGTCACCTACAAGATCATCAATAAAAGAACCTTTCCTAAGATCAAGCTTACTAGATTCATCAAAAACAACATTCATAGACTCTTCAACAACCATAGAACTTTTCTTAAAGACTTCATAGGTGGAAAAACCAAAGAATATACCTTCATAAGTTTTTGAGTTAAATTTTCCAAGATTATCCTTGGTGTTCAATATATAGCACTTGCATCAAAATACTCTTAGGTATGATATCTTGGGTTTTCTACCATTCTATAGCTCATAAATTGTTTTATTGAGAATGGGTCATTTAAAAACTCTATTTGCTATATAACGTGAGGTATTAATTGTAACGACCAATCTCATTTACAAAACTCATAGCATTCATGTCCAAAATACATATGCATAAAGGTTTTATTCATCATACACACACAATCCGACATGTATTTAATGTACATATATGTTAACTAATTTCAAGGCTAGTGACTATAAACTGGTTCCTATCTAGATGTATGTATATGACACAAGGAGAGAGAGAGATTTGGAATTCATTGATGACCTGTGGTCCATGTGTCTCGATGCAAAACGCTAAGCACCAAAATGTCCAATCTTATGCTTCAGTATCTGAAAAAAAAAATTTGAGATTTGGGGAATCGTGACTTAATGAATAAAAATAATAGTCAGATTCTTATGGCACAACCAACATAAGAATATCATTAGGATACACTACAAGTATAATAATTGACTATGCAAGTGCAAGTGCAATTGATTTGTTTTTGTGTCATCACCTTACAAGGTAAACACTGCTCCCGAGAATTCATGTGATTCAAGTGACATTTGATTTTACTGGCCAGCACATAACAAATGAACCATTTGATCCAGAACATATGCCAATGGGACATATTAGTCCATCTTCCATGTGATTTGCAAGTGTTTGACAAGCCAGTCACAACATCATTTTAGTTCCATATGCAAGTGTTCATAACAATGGTATACCAAGTAATCATTAAGACCATGTAATTCTTGCTTGACTTGTATTCATATGTAAAAGGTAACAATTCAATCACATATACATGTAATAAGACATAATCACATCATAAATTTATCACACATATACACATTAGAATCTAATTATCATTTTTACTCACCTTTTGATGTAACCAACCTTTACGATAGGTTTAGTTCTCTCTCTATGGCTTCCTAA
>CATIWR010439563.1:0-12034 GCA_949677035.1 Omphalea diandra | reverse complement strand
CATCAAGAAATAAATGAGGAAAGCATCTACTTATTCCAAATGGTTCGCCTAGAGAAGGCTCAGCTGTATACAAAGCTTTGAAGAATTTCACAACATCATTTTTTAGAACCTACTATCATCACACTATTCTCAGTAGAAATTTAAAGTCTGTAAATGTGAGATCTTCAGTTCTAACTCTTAGCACGAGCATGGAAAAATGAAGTATGACGGTCCCTCGAAGTAGTCCAGTCATATGAGGCCCTTTGTTTTCAATATAACTCTTCTTGGAGCAGAACATTCTCATACTGACTAATCAACTCCAATTCAAGGTTCCTCGAACTGGTTGTATTATGTAATTACACAGGTCTTTGAACCCCCTTTTATCTTGGCCAACAACCTCATTTTATTATAAAAGATATTGCTAAAAATATTAGCATTCCAGTCAATAACTTTAGAATTAGAAGAATAAATATTCTCATGAAAAAAATCCCAATTTGAATTGACAAATTCAGTCCAATCAGGATGAGCTACCTAGGAAGACACAAAGCGAAACTGTTTAGAAGAGCCAGTTGATGAACTTGGTCTATATTGAAGCAAGATGAACCTGTGATCAGAACTAACTTTAGCCAAGTGATGCACAATAGAATAGGGAATGACATCATATCATTGCTTATTACAGATACAACGATCAAGTATTTCAAAGACAAGGTCTCTCCCCTAAGTATACTTAGGGCCAATAAACCTCATATCCAACAATTCATTTTTATCCATCTAAGCCTTTTACTTCGCACAACCACCAATTCTTCTGACATAGCCACTCGACTTCTCATCATTACTTAAGAAGGCATTAAAATCTGCATAAATAAGCCATGGATTGGAGATCATCCCCACAATTTGATTATAGTGATTCCATAAAATATTATGTTTCACATGGTTAAGGCTAGCATACATAGCTGTAATATTGACCAAATCATTATTAAGGCCACCCACCAAGATGTGCACATATTGCTTATTACTCACAAGAACCTGAATAGAAATAGTATCATTCCAGAGGATCCATATGCCACCAGAAAAACCATCTGCCTCCACTCGGAATGAGTTGAAGAAGTTAATCAGCCTTCACACCACTAATGCAAGGTTCCACTAAAATCATGATGTTAGGACAGTGAATCCTCAAACAAGAATAAAGAGCTCTATGGAAGTTGGAGCTAGCTACACCCTAACAATTCTAAGACAAGACATTAATACACAGATATGGTAGAGCAAGGAAATAAAAAACAGCTTAATCATGAAAAGGTTTCTCAAGCAATTTTCATGGTCCCTCTCAACTCTTTCCTCAATGTCATCATGATTATCAATCTCTCCCAATAGTTCCTTAACCCAAGAGCCTTTGCCTAAACGTGGCATATAATATGAATGTTGCCTTTATCAGATACCTTATTGCTTCGGGATTTGGTTTTGAGCTTGCCCTTCATTTATAGTCACTCGACTCTTTGATGGCCTTCCTCCCCCATGAATTTTAGACTTGATGGATGAAGATACATGGCTAGAGCTCAGAACAATCGAGTTTTCTTTGTCGATTGTGCCAACAATAATGTGCTTAGAAGGATCAAGAGTAAAAGCACTCAAAATAATCCCATTAGAAGGTAATTAACAACATACATATATAAAGGTTTTTAACTATATGAGTTCGTATATCGTGTACCTTATAATGTTGGTATGAATAATTCATAAAAGGCACAACTTTACTGTTTGACAGACTCAAACCGAGGATACTAAGGTTCGTATGCATCACTCTTGCCATAAAAAACGAGGGGTCATTTGCATATTTTATTACTATTCTAATGATCACAAGTTAAGAATATATTTCTAGTCCAATATTAGATTATTACTATAAATGCATTTAAACAAAGAAAGAAGATAATAATGATGATAGTGGTGGATTAGACAGATTTTTTAAAACTTTTTGTTATTGATTGTTGACTGTGTGCTATTCAGAACATAACATTAAAATTTAAATAAGCTGAATTTCTAATATTTTGAGATCAATGAGTCAAAAAAATTAATTTTAAATTTAATTATGCCTAATATAATAATTGAAGAGTCAAATAGAACCTTACTCTATTTGAAATATTAACTCATAAAATGAATAAATTGAATAAAAACTCAAAAATAAGATTATATGTGTGAGTCTATATATAAATATATTAAAATACATATACACTATTATTATTATTGTTATTATTATTAAACTGTGCATTGTGCAATTGTTATTTAACTTTTTTACTTGAAAAACTTAAAACTATATACTTCTCTATTTGTTTACTACAATGAGAAAAAATATATATATATGCTATTTAATAATCTAATTAGAATTTGAGAAAAAAAATGATAATAGTAAATCTCATTTTAAGAGAAAATTTGTGATAGGACTAATGTGATTTGATTCCTATGAAGAAAGCTCTTATATTTTTTGACAGACTTTTATCCCAAAAAATATCTAAAAGCCCATCATAAAATTTAATGTTGCCGTTTTGAACCTCCGAAAATGAGACACGAAGTAAAAACGACAAAATCTTTCTGATAGTCGTTTACCATTTTCCCCGCGTAATTATCATTTATCTCCTCCATTGATGAATTCTCTTGCAACGCACGCGTTAAGCTCCAATTGGTTCACCAAAACTACCAGTCTTTGTATTTTGTAATATGTCATATCATAATTAGACATTCACATTTTTTCTTTCCATCTTTCTCAATTATACCGACGATTTATGGATATATTGTAAAAACAATCTTGTAGTTAGATCAGCAGGAGCAGTTTTCTTTAATTCCCAGACTCGAAATCATCAAAACCCAGGTTTTGTTTTCTTTCTCTTTTTCTACTTTTAGCCATTATTGCTGTATGGGTTTTTGGATTTTTTTCTCTTTTTTTGTGTTAACCCAGTAAGAAATTCATTATATTAAGGTTATCCATTTGATGATATATTTGAAAAGTTTCTGAACTGCAATTTTCTGTTCATTTTTCATTAGTTTGGGGATTACCCTTTTGATAATTTATTTAAAAAGTTTGTCTTTCAACTTTCTGCTTATTTTTTCATGGTTTATTACTAGCTCAGTTCTCGTTTTGTGCAGTTTCCAGGAATATTTAGAGTTCAGACTGGCATTGTTTTTGTCTTATGGGAATTTGGGATTTGTGCTTTGTGGGGATTAAGTCTAAAAATAGATGAGTCTAATGAGTTTGGGTCAATTATTACTAAAAAGTTAGAATTAACCAATTAGATAGTTAAGTCCAAACCATCATATACCCTTTATATTTTGTGTATTTTTTCAATATGAGATAACTCTTAACACTCCTCCTCAAATGACAACTACTTAATTGATCACTTGAAATTAAAATTTCTCTCCCTGAAATTAAATTAAATGCAGATTGAAATTGAAATTTCACCGAATCAGAGACTTGCTCTGATACCATATTAGAAATTAGCGACAACACTGAATCGGAGACTTGCTCTGATACCATATTAGAATATTAGAAATTAGCGGAACCGAAGACTTGTTCTGATACTATATTAGAAATTTGAATTGAAAGGGTGGAGGTGCCAGACGGAAATTGGGTGGAGGTTAAGTCCAAGAGTAAATGGATTTAATGAGTTTGAGTCAACTATTACTAAAAGGTTAGAACTAACCAATTAAATAGTTAAACTCAAACCATTATATATCTATATATCTTATGTACATTTTCAATGTGGGATAACTCTTAACAAAGCTCAAAACAAAGTCCTTATAATTGTTGTTTTAGTGAATTATGATTATTATGTTGTTTTGTAGTAGTGTGTAGGGAGCATATTTATTGTTTATTGATAATTTCCTCCTTTTCTTTTCTTTTGATTTTTTATGCCTTGTTTTTTATATTTAACTTACTTTCTTGTCCGTACTTTAGACGTAGATTCAGGAATGCAGGCCATTGTTTGCACTGGGTATCTGTTGTTTGCTGTAATACCTCTGGCATATCAATTTTGTTTATTATAAGTTTCTTTTTTTTAATGTTATTATTATATTTAAAGCTTATAATATTTCTGTCTTCATGTTCATCTAATTATATAAATTTGAAAGGAATGTACTCAGTTGGAAAGAGTACTTGTTTTTACGTTGTTAATATTTGCAGTTGATGTACTCTCACTTTGTTTTCATTTTATCAACTAATAGTTCACCTAGTTTTGATAGTTCAATTGAATTTTCAATGGTCTAGTGAGGTATTAGACTCTATTTTTCAGTTTTGCTGACTAATATGTTAAATGTGGACTTATGAATAAAGCTCTTTTTGGTCCCCTCTCCTTCCAGCTCTTTCATTCACCATGTTAAGGAACACAGGCTTGTATACTTCTTCTTGTGGCATACTGGAGTTTCTTTGACTTGGCAGAATGGAAAAGAAAAAATTAGACGAGTTTGAACCAGGGCCACTTCCTTCACCAAAACCATTGGATAGATTTGGCTTTGTAAAGCAAGAGCTTATTAATTCGCCTGAAGGCCTAACCAAGGGCAGGTCAGCCTATGAATTTGAAAGGTAGGGCTTTTTCTTGTGCTTCTTTTTTTTCTCCCCTTCCAATGAATCATTTTACATCCTTCTATGGAATGAATATTAAGGTTTTTTTTTTAATGGATTTTTCTCTCATGCTAATAGACATTTATCTTGATTGTTTAATATGGATATCAAAATTTTTCAGGGAGGAAAGAAAGGTAAGAAAATGGAGGAATATGATTGGAGTTGGAGGGAGTGATTGGAAGCATTATGTTAGGAGAAAACCACATGTGGTGAAGAGGCGTATAAGGAAGGGAATACCAGACTGTTTAAGGGGTCTGGTTTGGCAGTTGATCTCTGGAAGTCGAGACCTTCTGCTAATGAATCCTGGGGTGTATGAGGTACTTTATTATTGTTCTTGATGAGTTGATTGATAGCTCGGTAGTTCTTGTTGCCTTTTAACTGATAAGTTTTTGTTTCTGGTCTGCAATTTCGATTTGCTTGAATCATTTTTGAGCTATCTAAGCTTAGGTTTAGCTCTTCAGATGTGCATCAGATTGCTTATTCTCTTTCTTTAACTCTGTTGTATCTATTGCAACACATGGGAGTGAAGGGCACTCCACTATCAGAGGACAAAAATTATTAATGAGAATACATGTTGATTTATTCGGCGTGACATTTTAAATTTAAACTGATTTCTGAATGTTTGACTGATTCTGAAGTTGTAAAACATGTACTAGTTCTTTTAGAATGTGGTATAGCAGATTTGCCAAAATGAGAAGTCATTGCTAGCGGCAGTTGCTGAAGTTCTAGCTCTTAGCTTGTGGATGATTTGGATAATTTGCTGAATTAATAATTCTGATTTGTTGAAAACTTTGTCTTTTGTGTTAATTCCTAGGAATACTATTTTTCCTTGTGTGCTCGCATACTACAAACAGCCGTGCTTTTGTGCCCTATGCTGATAATTTGTATGTTTGCAGCAATTAGTTATATATGAGACATCAGCATCGGAGCTGGATATAATACGAGATATTTCTCGCACCTTCCCTTCACATGTTTTCTTCCGGCAGAGACATGGGCCTGGTCAAAGATCCCTCTATAATGTTCTGAAGGCATACTCTGTCTTTGATAGAGATGTTGGATATGTTCAGGTCTGTTTCTTATGTCTTACCGTTCCTATATTTATTTTGCTGAAATACTGGAAAAGAAATGACAGAATTGTCAAGTATATAGGGGATGGGTTTCCTAGCTGGTTTATTACTTCTCTATATGAGTGAAGAGGACGCATTTTGGTTGTTGGTTGCATTGCTGAAAGGAGCCGTCCATGCTCCAATGGAAGGATTATATCAGGTAATTTATTTATTTACCAAGCTCCTTCTTAGAGCGTGTAACATTGTAAACATTTTAGATTATCAGCTGTATGATGCTAAGGCTAGTGTTCTGAGTCTAAAGTTTCTAAAAAAAACTTGATGAGCAAAATGCTTTGTTAGATAAAGCAAAATGATGCAATGGCTACATTGGGTGTTGGGATTTCTCTCTCTCTCTCTGTCTTTTTTTTCTCATGTTTATCAGGTAAGTTGTGTGTCATTGTGGGGATGCTGAGAGCTGCTGCTTAATTAATTCTAATTCCGCAAACATCAAATGCTTGTTGCATATTAATCTATACAGTGTCATATTTTTGCAACTAAAAACATCTATTAGCCCACAATGCAAATCTAAAGGTGTCTCAAACTCTTGATAATGCCTTCTGCAATTGAATCTTAAGTTTTCCTGTGTTCACCTTGTTAACAGGAAAAAAAAAAAAAAGGGGGGTCTTCTAGTGTTTAATTGTACCTGATGTCTTGTCAGAAGGTTGTTATAATTGTGACATATTTGGACAATCTTTGTTTTCTGTCAGAGTAAATGAAATATTTCAGCCTTTGAGCTTTTAGCATTTTATTGTCCTTCTAGAGGTATTTAAGCCTCCTTATCTGTGTATGTGCTCCTAGTTTTATTTACAATCATTGGTACTATTGTTGCAAATTCACTCAACACCTAATGGAATGTTCATGTGCTATTCAGCTTCAACCTATACTGCATTTTTCTTTTAAAATTCTTGAGCCCCATAATTGGATATCATTTTTAGATTAATGCTGCACTAGTTAGTCCACTGTTTTGCATGGGATAATCAAGTATCATTCTGGGTGCCCTGTTAAGATGGATAGAAAGTCTTGAATTGGGTATTCTGGTGTATTTATTAATTTTGTAAGGTTAGCAATGCACAAATCAGTAAAGAAGCATCACACATCTTTTAATCCTGTCTAAGCTGCTTGATGAAGTGGAAATAATTTTACCTTTCATAAAATATTTTGATGATGTTATGGATGCTTTGAGCTAATCTAGAGTATTTGAACTTTTGATTATGGAGAAAGTTTTACCATTCACAAATGTTAGTGGAATCTTGTTTCTATTTTATGGATGTTAGGAATATTAGTCTTTGTTCCCTTTGCATGATGAAGTTCACATCCTTCACGTACAAAGGAATTTCTTAATGATTGTTGACCTACCTAGCGTCATTATTATTGATAAATTTTAACATGAAACCTGGTCCCTGCCCTTTTACTATTTGAGCTAGAGCCAAAAAGCATGCTACCATATCTGCTGTTGGTGGGAAATATTAAGTAGATTTTTATTTTCCTGAGAACTGGTGTTTGATATTTCCACTATAGGTGGGGCTGCCTCTTGTACAGCAATACCTGTTTCAGTTTGACCACTTGGTGAAGGAGCATATGCCAAAGTTAGGAGAGCATTTCACCCAAGAAATGATAAATCCTAGCATGTATGCAAGTCAGTGGTTTATAACTGTTTTCTCTTACTCTTTCCCATTCCATTTGGCTCTTCGAATCTGGGATGTCTTTCTGTATGAGGTCAGTGATTGGTAACACTGTATCATTATCATTATTATTATTATCTGAGAATGCTCATGTGACCACGACTGTTGTGGGAGTTAATACAAAGTTTTCCTTACCAGGGTGTTAAAATTGTTTTTAAAGTGGGTTTGGCTCTGCTAAAATATTGCCATGATGATTTGGTAAGCTTTCAAAATCCTCTTCTCTGCTTCTGATCCAAATTTTATATTTCCACTATCAGTTCTGCTCATAAACAGTGTTTTTATCAGGTGAAATTACCCTTTGAGAAACTAATACATGCTTTGCGCAACTTTCCTGGAGATGCAATGGATCCAGATACGTTATTACCAATGGCTTACTCATTCAAGGTTCTTTCACTTTCTCTTTTCTTGTGTTTGTGGCATTCTGTGCAATATTTTTCTTATAATTCATAAGATGCTGTTGATGTGGAAATATAGATGTTTCTTGCATTGGTGAGAACTGTTCTGCAAATGTAATAATTAATAGTTATCCTGTTAACATCTGCAATAATGGGCATACACATTTTACAGATCAGGATAGTGACTTTGCATAGCAAACATGTTACTGTCTTGGAATTAATGCCTATGTCCTAGGTTTTAGGTTGATGTTGAGGCCTAATCTTGTCTTTCACATATTTTAGGTTGATGTTGAGGCCTAATCTTGTCTTTCACATATCTGTCCTAATTTTAGTACCAATGAATTGTTCATTTATCTTGCCCTTTCTTGATTGCTGATATCTTAAGGCAGCTTATGCTAAAAGTATTCTTAATGATGCTCAGCTAATTTGGATATGGTAATATTTTGTGAAGCCTTCTGCAGATCACATAATTCTAATAGCTGTGGGTTAAAACAATTTTTTGGGCCTCTTTATGAGTGTCTACTTCAGGTAGTTATAATGGACTGTTCTTTACTTTTTGCAATTGCAGAGCATTACTTCACTAGTTCTGTTCTTTTGCTGTATTTTTTTTGGTTTCCTTGATTGGAGAATGGGTTACCCTCGATGAATTTTCTGTTCCTTATTTGTTTGCAAATTAATTATTCTGGCTAAACATAACAAAAAGATCACAGACAGGTCAAAAGAGCATTGCTTGTAAACTGCTACTTGGTCTGAAGCCTGAACCATTGCTACAGTTAGTTGCTTAGACAATTCCCTAATCCAACTTAAGAAACAATTTAAAAAAAAAAAACTAAATAAAAAAGTATAAGAACTCCAGTTGTTAACTGTATACCTTTCTCTTTAGTTCCATAAGCATTATCTCTTATTTTGAATAGACCCCAAGAACTTCATATCAGGTTACAATTGTTGTGAACTAGCCATCACCCATTTATTATGAAGGCATCCTAATAATTATTTAAACCAGTGATATCAAACATCAATTTCCATCTTAGATTTTCAAATGTAAGTGGGTGAGCGCGATCATCTTTTACATGGACATACATATCAAGTGGCTTTGGCATCTTGAGAGGATTGTATTCCCACAAACAATACGATACAATTTGAGGACTGTTTTTGTCCGACATGTACATGTGTGCTCCTGGTACTTTAGTTCGTGTAAAGCTTTCAATTGCACAAATTTTATTACATAATTTATGTTAATATTCAGGTGTCCAAGAGATTGGAAGAACTAAAACAGGAGTATGACAAGAAGACGGGAAAGGTAGTTCAACCTCCAGAAGGTAGTGGGAATCAGAAACAGTTGCAATGAAAGGTTTTTTTTTTTTTTTTTTTTTTTTTTAAGGGGCCATTCATGCCTTAAGTAATCAGTGTATTCTGATTCTTTTATTCTTTAAATACAGCTATCTAGAATATGACGTTCACATCAAATGTTGTTCCATCATGAATGATTGTTCATAGTTGAACATATCCATTATATCATGCATTGGAATCTTTTATTAGAAACGTAGGTTGACAACAATTGTCACATATATCTAACCGAAGAATTAGGTCCTGATACGTATTTTTCAGTATGTGATGCCTTTCTTTGCCGTGTGAATCTGATTATTGGTTTATTATGTAATGCATCACTGCTCAGTAATCCAGTTAAGATTAGTTATTTAGTATATAATTCTGTCCCCAATAGAAGGAGGGTAGGTTTAACAAAAGTTTGGTGTGGTAGCCTATGTTACAAATATGGCATTCTTATTTCCCAAATTTTTGGTGCTAAGATACGACGTGTTCCTTAACCTGTGACCTCCATTAGAAAAGAAATTTTGGAAGAGTGATTACTGATATATATATATATATATATATATATATACATAGAGTCAAGTATAAAGAAAAGACACATCATCAATTTGCATTAATAACATTACATATTTATAATTTATTTAAAATTTTAAAATTTTTAATTTTTTTTATTATGTATTAATGATACTAAATTGAAGTAATTATGAAAGTATTGAGTATTTCACATTCATTATTAAATTAATTATGATAATTTAATGAGCTTTAAAATTTAATTACCATATACTAGAAGTTGAATAGTTAATAATAAATAATATAAAAAAATTTTTAGGTTATTTTTTGACATTGCTTACTTTATAAAAGTTATTTTAATTTTTAAAGTAATTTTTATTTATACAAAATTAATATTTATAATTTTAAACAAATAAAACTTGAGTAAATTTTTAAAAATTAATAATTTTAATTTCATAAATTCTAAAAAATTTTAAAAATATTCTTTATCTTTTATTTACATATATATTTTATAGAAAAAAAAATATAGTTTACGCGAAGCATAAACCTATGTTTAGTTGTATATAAGTTCTGAGGTTTTTATTTGAGGAAGTTTCTATCTGAGGCAATTGGGCACAGAGTGAGTTGTTCATTTCACTTTTTCAATGGCAGGAATATGCTTGTAGCTGAAGCACAAACAGTGCAAATTGAATTGTGATGCAAAGATTCAAAACAAGAAAACTATAGTTTAGGAGGTCAAAAAAAGGTCCCAATTAAGGCTGAGGATTTTTTGTTTTGTAAAGGCAAAGCTCAACCTTATGACAATTATAATAATAATCAATATATATAATTAATTTCAATGTTAAAATTTATTTAAAAGTATAAATTATTATGTGTCAAATTTAAAGTTTGTTTGCAGGCAATCACTTGTCATTTATTACATTTATTATTTTAAAAATAAATGATTAAAATATATATTGATTTGACCTATAAAATTATCTAATTAAGAAAATTATAAATAAAAATATACTAAGAGAAATTATAAAATAGATGATTATATAAAATAAGGCTAAAAATAATATGCATATATTATCTATTTAGAAAAAATATGTTATCTATTTATATAATATATATTTTAATTTATTGATATTTATAAATATATTTTATATAAATATATTAAATAATAACAATAATAATAATAATAATAATAATAAGTCACGTGCCGGTATTCAGGCATAGCCAAGAGGAGCAAACGGGTTCAAACTACTGTTTCTGATTTATGAACTGATGGTTTTTTATGTTAAAAAAAAACGAATGGTTTTCAAACATGTTAATTAATCTGAATCTCATAACGTTTACTATATTTAATTAAATCATTTCTTATTTTTTAATATTGTATCAAGTTATTTCTCACGTTTATTCCGTTACACTACAAAACATTTCCAATGTTAAAGGTTTTTTTTCTATTAAATTCATATGAATGCAGAAATAATTTTTTAGTGTAATAGGGTAAATTTGATAATGACTTAGTATAATTATGAATGATGATTTAATTAAATATAGTAAACTTCAAGAGATTTAGAATAATTATTTTAATAAAATAGAAAATTCATTTTGATCAAATTCTTTTTGACTAATAGAAAAATGTTCTTTTTTAATGTTAGAAAATCTTTTTAGTATAATAAAACAAACGCAAAAGATGACAATATAATATTAAAAAATGAGAGAACTTATTAAATACAACAAGCTTTAGAGGTTCAAGTAATTAACCTTTTCAATTTAGAGGTATCTTGAATCGAAAACTAACTTTTGACTATATTGTTTAGACTACTTTTACTTCAAATAATGATTTTGAGTTGGTTTGTCAGTTTGGTTTCAATTTGAATAGATAAATTAATTTAAATATTGATTTTTGATTTACAATTTTTATTTTTTAGGTTTTAATTTCTCATTTAGAATTTTATATAACAATTAATATTTTTAATTTTTTATGTAAAATTTTTTTATGATATAACATAAAATAATGACATGTGCTTATAATATATTATTTGGTAAATAACAAATAATAATGTAAAACTAACTCTAAAACTGTAATTAATAATATATATTGATTGATATAAATGAAAAGGATTTACTAATTTTAAAATTTCTCAATTTTTTGAATTTTGTCTATGAAAACTTTTTATTTTTTGGAACGTTATCAATTTCTCAAATTTTTATGTTGGTACATGTCGAAGATATATTTGACAATATAAATAAAATCGATAAAAGATTCATTAGTAATAGTTCAAAATAGTGGCAAAAGTAAGGAGCTAACATAGGTTGAAATCTCCTTGTTGGAACAAGAAATTGCCGAGGAGGACGTGAAAGAAGGAAAAGGATTGGACACCATCCCCTGCTAGGCATGGTGATAAAGAAAGGAGTGGAGGGAGGCCGAAGAAGGAAAAAAAA
>CATIWR010439529.1:0-24834 GCA_949677035.1 Omphalea diandra | reverse complement strand
CCCCCCCCCCCCCCCCCCCCCCCCCCCCCCCCCCCCCCCCCCCCCCCCCCCCCCCCCCCCCCCCCCCCCCCCCCCCCCCCCCCCCCCCCCCCCCCCCCCCCCCCCCCCCCCCCCCGCCCACAGGGACCATACCCAAGTCATGATCATAAGAAGTCGAGAAGGAGGTTGGGAGCAAAAAGTTATAGCAAAGACTTCCATCAGTTGATTATAGGCGACCAACACCTACTAAGAGGAATAATGATTTTGGTAAGGGGAAAAGGTGTGTGTGACGTCTCATTTATTAATCATTCTTAAAGTAGGTGCTTTAACTCATCATAAGACATGAAATACTAAAGTGACATAACATAATTAAAATTTTCTCATTCTATCCATTGTCATTAAAAGACCTTCCTTCAATTATTTTTCACACTATGTATCTTGTTTCATAATAATAACTATTTACAATAAAATATACATGACTAAACAAACCAAAATACTAATAGACTGCATACTGATCCAACCTCTATCAGACTGCTAGCCAACAACTTTAAAATGCATAGTGGATGCAATATTTAGTCTACTCTTTTTGAAAGAAAATTTAATGCAAAAGACTGAGCTTACATACTTAGTAAGTCAACACATAATGATACTTCAATCACAAATAACATAACAAACATTTAAATACAAATAACTCATCATCATATCCATGCATGAAATAAAAAGTTTTTACTCTTTAATGCCACACAAACTATCAAATGTTATTGCCACACAAACTGTTATATATTATTGCCACACAAACTGTTATATATTATTGCCACACAAACTATCGATATCATTACCACATAAACTATCATATTTGGTTGCCACACTGGCTATCATATATTGTTGCTTGCTCAACAATATCAAGTATTAGTCTTTCAAAAAATCACCTATAAATCCAACAAGATTCCAGCAATATAAAGACTAATAACAACGCCCATAAACCTTGGCAAATCACATCACAATATGCTTTCATTCTCAAGTCATAATTCATCAACATCTCATGAAAATAAATAATTCAAAAGTATATTCATCAATGTCATCTCATTAACAACATTTCATTCCATTGAGTATATATTCATGACATTTAACTAATCACATGTTAAAGTATCATTAGCTATTTACTTTCCTCATCCTTTAACTTATTAAGCCGTGGATGGTCTCAGATTATTTTCATTATTATTTTCAATGCCTCAAGAATCTATTTCAATACACCAAATCAATCCATGATGATAAAGTAAGATTTTCATCTTGTTATGCATAAATGCTTTAGTAAAATATGATGAACTTGGTAGGTTGTTTCTATAATTACTTTTGCCTCATAAATCCAAAAGACTTGATTTCTTTTTTCAATTAAACTAGACATATATGGGTACAACATAACCAAAATTTAGTCCAAAATATGCACTACATAATTTATGGTTAATTTTACAAATTTGCCCTATTTTGGGTATAATTATACACTAAACAGTTCCGTAAACTTAGTAGTATCTCAAAACATAAAAATCCAATTAAAAAAATTAATTTATATCTAATTATTTAACATATGACTAAAATTTTTTTATGTTTGACACATGCTCCAATTCAGCTTCTAAGGTCCTCAAATGAAATGATCAATCTCAAACTTTTTTGGCATGAACAAGATCAGTATCAGCCCCAATCAAGGAACCATATTTCTTAGCACACAAAATAACAAGTAAAACTACTTTACAAGAATTTAGATAAGATACAATGCTACAACTTTCATATTTTGTACTTCATCTGATTCCCATTCTAACCCAGCAAAATTATTGGAAAATACAATTGAGAGCTAAGTAGGTTTCAACAATAACTAGTTATAATCGAAAGGACATATCTCTTCACACAACTTATCTAGAAAAACTGTTTTACATAAATTTAGATGAGGCATAACCCTATAATATTTATGCTTTGAAATTTCCCTAATTAATCTTCTAGGGCTATGAAAGAATGGAAATAGCAGTCTTCACTGAAAATAGAATTAAAGAAATTCAGCTCATATTCACTATCAACAACTTCTCCCTATTAATCCTAACAATAATTACTTTATAACTCCCACTATTTACTCATGATTAACATGATATAAAGGAGAAATTTCATAGGTGAACAAATATGAAATCATATACCTTTCACCAAAGCTAGAAAACCTTAAGATTCTTCTTAATTAACTCAGTTTTTCTTTTTCTTCTTTCTTTCTTTCTTTCTTTCTTTCTTTGTTTTCTTCCTTCTGTTGCACCTCCTCACATTTTACCTGTATAATATGCTCCTAAAGGAATATAAATTCCATTTATGTACCAACCTTAATAAGACAAAATCATGGTGACTTGTTCCTATTGGTTGGAAGCTCAATTTTTCTCTTTTAGTCCCTCTTCTTAATGAGGTAGAGGACGGTGAAGTGGTCCCTTTGAAGAACACTAGGAGTAATCTACCTATGGAAATGTAGTTATGCCAATTTGAGAGGTTGCCATGTATGGAAAAAAGGTACTTTTTAGACCCTACTTATCTTGAAGGCATGGAATTTTTTAAAAATTTTCAAAAGGCTCATTTTCAAAGGCCTTTTCACTTTAACAACCACCCTCTCTGCTAGCTTGTTAATCCAATCCCATTTCTTCTCTATAAACCAAGCCTGTTAAAGATACAAGGGGCTGAGGCTTATTCTCCCTCTGATAATGAAAACCTATTTGAAACTACCTCAGTAAATAACCCAAAAACTCTTTAACCGTAACTAATTTTTGGATGGACTCTTAGCGGTTTCTGTTATCAGACCAAAAACCTCAAATAAATAATAAAATATTGCCAACCCCTCTCTTTTCGAACTCTCAACTAATAGCCACTTGAGACCTAGTTCCTCTCTCAAATTTTAACTTCCAGCTAGGGTCAAATTTAGGGTTTGCTATGAAGAAAAAATGGAAAAAATTAGCCAAATAGATGATCTCTGGATGTGATTCAAAAAGTGTGTGATCCTAAACCTTCAAGGTAGCAAGTTTGAGAAGAGCGAGTGGTGTCAAGAGTGTTAGAGATGTTAACGTTGAAGCAAATGTTACTGGGTCAAATGACGATAATTTAGGTTTGAGAAATAAGAAACAGATGATGGTGGCCAGCCTTAAATGGCCCCAAGAGGAGATATGAGGCTATTACATTGAAATTGTCAAGGTATGAGGAATCCCTTGACAATTCTAAATTTGAAAGGGATCTTCCCATTCCCTAACTTTGCTATTTTTATTTGAAACCAAAAATAGTAAAGCTTTTGTTAAGAAGACCTTATGAAAGGTGGGGTTTCATAATTGTTTTTATGTGAACCCTTATAGGAAATGTAGGGGGTCTAGTGATATCTTGGAAGAAGGATATTTTTTGGAGGTTCAAAGCTGGGACTCCTTTTATATCCATATTAAAGTTAAGAATATGGAAGAAGGAGAGGCTTGGAATTTTATGGGAGTTCATATCTACAATGAAAGGTTCTGCAACAAGCACAGTTAAACCCCCTATCAAGTTTGTCATTTTACTCTAAGAGGATCCTCATGGGTGGGGATTTTAATTGTATTCTAAGTGTAAAAGAGAAGAAAAGGACAACTAAGGCATAAGTAGTAAAATAAATGTTCTTAGGGGTTTCATGAATGATTTGGGTTTAATAGATTTGGGATTTAAAGAATTTCCTTTCACCTGGAACAACTAAAGGGAAGGGGATGGCAATATCCTTGAAATAATTGATAGATTCATTTGCTCTACATATTGGTTTGGGATGTTTGAATGGATAGAGGTTCACCACCTTAATGAGATGGGTTCATATCATTACTTAATCCTTTTAACAACCTCTGTTACCTCTCTAAAGGTAAAACACAAATTTGTGTTTAATGTTAGATAGGTCCAATATTAGATAGTTAAAGATATTATTGAGTAAGAATGGAATTGTTCAATTGTCGACACCCTCATGTTCATAGTTCATTAGAAATTAAAAAAATGCAGGCATGATTTGTATCATTAGAGCTCTTCCAACTAATAAAACTCAAGGAAAATTCTAGTTGCTTTTCAAAAATGATTGACAAAAGGAAAAATGATCTTTATCAGGGCTTTGATCAGGAAATTAGAGAGTTGGAAAGGAAAATTCTAGTAGAATAAAAAAAAAAAAGAGGAATTGTACCAGTGTCAAAAATTTAGAACTTCCTAGTTAAAGTGGGGCGATAGTAATACTTCTTTTTTTCATGCTCGTATTAAACAACAGAGAAGGAGGAATTAAATGGTTGTTGGAGAACAAATCAATATAAGATTGAAATGGTGGTAGAAAGGTATTTCAAAGACATTTATTGCTCCTCGCAACCGTCCTGAATTGATGAGATGTTGTTGGGTTGGCTAAAAAAAGTTTTTGGGAAGGTGAATGAGTCCTTAATCAGACTTATCATAGAGTTGGAGATCAAAGATGTAGTTTTTTCTTTGAATCCTCTCATGGCCCCTTGTTATGATGGGTTCATAGCAAAATTCTTTTAGGCATGTTGAGAGGGTAGTTCGACATGATGTTTGCTTGGAAATTAAAAGCTTTTTTCACTTTGACATATTACTAAGTAGCATCAATCACACGATTATTTCCCTTATTCCTAAAGGGAATCAAATTTGATAAGTATTTGACCTCAGAGCTATTTGTTTATACGTTGTTATGTATAAAATTATATCTAAAATTCCCACTTTGAGATTGTAGGAGTGTATCTCTAAATTAATCAACCAAAATCAATTTGCCTTCATCAAATGGAGGAATATTACAAATAACATTTTAGTTGCCCATGAAGTCATCCATTATCTGAAGACTAAAAAAGGAACTAGGATAGAAACAACATATGAGTAGGGCGAACAACCATCTTGAATGGTCTTTTCTTAAGGAGATTCCTAAAGGTTAGGGCTTTCATGCAAAATGGGTATCTTATGTTATGGTTGATGTCCATACGACCACGTATTCTTTTAATATAAATGATAATGTTTCTGGTTATCTAAAGCCATCTAAGGGATTTAAGACAGGGAGATCTGTTATCCTTTTATCTCTTGATTCTTAGTATGAGGTGTTTTCCCATTTACTCAATAGAGTCGAGCTTGACCTAAGGATTTATAGATCTATATCACATATTTTCTTAGCGAATGATGTTATTATTTTTTGCCAAACAAATGACAATGAAGTTCTTAAGGTGAGAGAGGTTTTGCAAACCTATTCTAACTCTAGTGATCAACTTATAAATGTGAATAAGTCTGTAGCTTTTCTTTAGCAAAAACACTTCTTTAGCCAATAGAACTCATCTTATTAGTCTTCTTAGAATTTCTAATGTTGGTAATTAAGATAAATACTTTGGTCTTCCTGAGGTGGTCAAAAGGTCAAAACAAACAACCTTCAAGGAAATCAAGGATAAGATCTGTGTTAAACTAGTAGGCTAAAAAGAATAATTGCTTTTTATGATAAGGAAGAAAACTCTTCTTAAAGCAGTTGCTTCAACAATTCCAACCTTTGCCATGGGTTGTTTTAAGCTTTTAGAGGGTTTTTGTAAGGATATCAATAAATTAACTCAAGATTTTGGTAGGGGCAACATGGAGAGGAAAGAAAGCTTCACTAGATTTCTCGAAGCAAATTGTGCCTCTTTAAAAAAGAGGATTAGGGTTTCTAAATTTTCACACTTTCAACTTGGCTATGTTGGCTAGACAAGGGTGGAAATTATTGAACGATCCCAAGTCTCTGGTTTACCAGCTCTTTAAAGGGAAATATTTCCCTCATGCTAACTTTATGGATGCTACTTCTAGCCATAATCCATCTTGGGCTTAACGTAGTCTTCTTTGTGGTAGAAAGGTTCTTAGATAGGGTTGTAGATGGAAAGTAGGCTCAAGCTCCTCTATTGATATGGTTTTTGATCCATGGGAGCCTACTCGATACCCTTTTATTCCTCTTATTCAAGACCAAGCTCGGGTTCCACCTTTAATGAGCCATCTCATTAATCATCAAAGATATGTGTGGAAGATTGATTTGTTATGTGAAATCTTCAACCCCCAAGATGTGGCAACAATCTCTTCAGTCCCTTTGAGTATATTAAGGGCACAAGATAAGTTGATCCGACACTTTTCAAAATTGGGGGTCTATCTTGTTAAATCAGGATATTAGGTATAAAGGAGACCCAATAAGGTTTGATAGAGAGATAAAGAGGAAAAAAAGGAATAAAGAAAAAAAAAAAGAAAAAATAATTTTTCATCATTTGAGCATAATAAAATAATTTTCTTATCTCAATTTTGATTATAATTGTTCAATAAATTAAAATTAACATTTAAATTTGAAATTAAGACATAATAACATAAAATTTTAATTTTAATCTTGACTACGATTGATCAACAAACTAAAATTAACACTTAAATTTGAAATTGAGACACAATTGCAATATCTATTATTTTAACTATGATAAAAAAAAATTCGTGTGAAATTTTGGATTTTATATGTTATAGGCTATGAGAAAAAGAAAAAAAATATTTTTTTATTACATCAGCATAGTAAAATATATATATATATATATATTAATTTTGACAAATCAATGAGCTAAAATTGATATTTAAATTTGAAATTGGAACATAATTACAATACTTACAAATTTGGGCTATAATTAAAAATTCACATAAAGTTTTAGATTTTCTTCATCATTAGGTCTTATTATAATTATAAAAATGCTAATGAAAATTTGACATTATAATTCATGCAGTACAATAAATAGAAACTAGTGTCTATTTGTTTTTATCAATATACATAATTAATAATTAATTTAGGCTCAATTTCAAATGAGTGTAATTCTCAAGTAATTGTATTAATAATATAATCTTTTTAACAAGTGATAGTATAATATATTTTTATTTTTTCATATGACAAGTAAACTAATAATTAAATATTTAATTTATTCAATTAGTTAAAAATAAATAATATAGATAGTTTAATAATATATAAATTTTTTATGAAAAAATAATTTATAAAGTTTGACAATATAAAAAGTTTTACAAGTAGAAATAATTTAAAATTTTAAAAAAATAGAAAGTTTTCGTGTTAGTCCCTTTTTATTACTTTAGCAATAATAAACATTTAGTTTTTTTTATATAATAAGAAAATTAGAAAAACTAAAGAGAAAAAAAATTATGAAGTTTCTTATTTTCTATCAAAATAATTATATTATCATATTATTAATATATTATAAATAATAATAAATTTTAATTAGTACTAATATACTAATTTTTAATTGATCAACTAATTAACTAAATATTTGATAAAAATAAATATTAAATTTATTTAAAATTTATTATTATAATCATATCCATAATGCATGAGTTATGATCATATGTGCTATCTTTTACAAATTGAAATAGAGAACATATGGATTTGTAGCAATTGAAGAAGGCTTCAAATCCATCACATTGACAAAAAAAAAAAAAAAATCATTGCACCAAGTATTTTCTTCTCTAATAAATTCATGCATAAATGTTACTTTTTGAATGCGGGTATCTCATCTTTAGACCAACCTCATCTTCTATAGCCCTCTATTTTTTGTTGCCAAGTTGATTCAATGAATTGCATAAAAATAGGAGGGGCTTGGATTAACTTCACTCTTGTAGGCTAGAAGCCCATGTTAATAACCATCTTGACTTTTCACTGAAACTTGTTTACTACGTAGTTTAGAAGGTTAATGTATGAACAGATGAATGATAAAAGATTGTGAAAACACAATTTTTATCAATGCCAGTAAATTGGGAGCATTAATCTTTTCCACATCCTATGAAAAAATCCTTGATGCATTTCTCAAAGCCCTGATGGCCAAATCATCATCAAATAGTAGGGCACACTTGCGAAAATTATACGTAGGGATAATGCGGTCTCGTAGATCATAGCTACATAGAACATGGTATGCAGTGGGTTGTGATATGAGTGATGGATACTCGGTACCCTCTTTGGCTATTTGCATACTACTCTAGGGATATGCTTAATTGATTTGCTCTTTTGGAACGTAATACATCAAAATTTATTATTTAGATCATTCAATAAAAACTAATATTTTTTCTTTAATTTAACCATATTATAAATTAATATAATTTTAAAAGTCCATTTTATGCATTTTTTAATAGTTTTAGAATTTAAAATTTCACAAGTAATATCAGAACATTAAAGTAATATATGAAAAACCACTTAAATTCAAATTGAAATATAAGAAACAAAGATCAAACATAATTTTAGAATTAAAATTTGATACTATAATTTCGGCATACATTTGAGCCTTTGAAATAAAATAAAATATAGATAGAAAACTACAAAAAAAAAAAAAAAAGTTCATAAGTAGACATTGTAGAAAACTAGAAATAGAATAATATAAAATAAAATTATGCCATTTAGAGAGAATATAAGTTATTTATTTTCCTCTTGTTTGCCTTCTTTTCTCTTGCGGGACTTCCAAATCATCATCATATAATGAGCTTCACCTCCTATCCTCTAGCCTTGTAGCTGAATCTTCCAAATTTGAATTTTTTGCTCCATTTCCTATCTTTAACAAAGTCCTTTTGCATAACTCTCAAAGAATAAAGGTTGAAGTCATTTTTTTGAGTGAATAAAGATCAATTTATCAACCCTTGTACAATTCAACCTATTTCTTTTAACATTATGAAATAGAAGTACGCACTCCAATTTCTTTCAACTGAAGAGCTACTAATTGGTTGTGAGATAATACCATTTTTGCTACCTCTACCAATTCTAGAGTTTCATAGCCATATGTTGATCACCAATCAATTGAATCCATAGTTACAACATTGATTTGTGTAGCTATGCCTTTCTTCATGTGAAAAATTGCAAATTGTTCTTTTAAGAGTTTCTCTTCTACCCCCATTTTCTATTATTCATCCAAAAGCTTCTGTGACACCTAAAACAACTTCTTTATCAGGATTTGGAGCCTTTCTAATTACACATTTGGAGCTAGTGTTTTTAGGTAATGAACATCATAAAATCTTAGTGTGAGAGAAAAACCAAGATAATGCGTTGGAATGATCATCTTTTTAACACAATAGCCTCTATTTGTTTATAATTATCTCTATACTCATATTTCTCATATTATCCTTTAATTCTCCAAACATGCTATCCATTTCTTCATACACTTCCCCTACCTTTAGATCTTCAACATCACTAAACTTAATCAACAAATAAAGTGGCCTAGTAACAACTATATCTTTAACTTCCTCCCAAAATTCTTCGTTACTATTTTTAGTAAGTAAGGCACCTATTATCTCATTCCCTCATCTCCTTATTTCACTCACTCTTTTTTTTATTTAAGAATATAAATCTAGTCTTTGTCACCTTTAATTATTCCAACTTTGATTGAGTTTTGAAGATAGATAATGATTGTATGTGATTGACAATGTGTTTCATAATGCATTTCCCCTTTTATAAGTGTCTTTCAACAAATCAAACTTCTTAGCAAAATCCTTAAAAATTAGGTTGACAATATGGACAACGCATGGTGAGTAAAATATGTGTAGACCCTTATGCACCAAGAAAGAGGAGTTGAATTGGTGGAAAATTTTAAATTTTGGAGGGAAAGTAGTTAAGACCAATTTAAAGAAAGGTAACAGGAGAAGAAAGAACACATCGAGTGTTAAAAAATCCTACATCACTTCTTAATTATACTAATTGGTATTTTACTAACACTAAAGAGTGTTTTGCAATCTCACACCTAACTTTACAATGTGTTTTACAAAGGCTTACACACAATCTTATGCAAATATTTCCCAATGCTAACAGTCAAACCGAACCAAGAGTTTTACAATCAAGGCTTGCTCTCAAACATTACTCAAATGGTGTTCAAAGCTCATACTGAACATTTTACAACTTACTTACAAAAAGTAAATAAGACAGAGAGTTGAGAAATCAATTTGCAAGAGTTTGACCTTAGCAAATGTTATTTTCTTGCATTTAAATCCATTTGGTGAAATATTTATAGGTTACATCTAACAAAGAGACATTACTAACAAAACTGTCTTCATGTCTCAAAAATCAGTGGCAAAATTCAACATTTAGGTCCTGTTTGACATTGTTGTTTAATTCTGCTTCTATTGATTTTACAAGTGCTGAAAGTAAATATGTTGATGCAAAAGTAGTTTTTTTTTTTTTGGTAAACTAAAATTATAAAGTGTTGCGGGAGAAAGAAGTAGTATTGAAATGTTTGGTTAAAACTGTTGTTTAAAGTATTTAAAAATGCAAATGACAAAAATGGACATATATATAAAATACAATATTATTTACTATTATTTTTATGTTTAATTATTGATTATATGAAAATGACCAATATTACTTAAATTCAATTCAATAATATAACAAATTATCTTCTAAAAAAATCCAAATAATGTATTAATTTCACACCTTTTTTTTTAAAAAAGAAATTATTGTGATAGGTAAGGAAAAGTAAGAATAAAAGTTCATCCAATAACATCACATTACAAAAATATTAAATTTATAACTCTTAAAATTAACATAATAATTTTTTAAAAGGAAAATATAACATAAGAATAATTGTCAGTGCAATAAACAATAATTTTATATTTTTTGAGCTAAATATAATGATGGTTTTATATATGGCATAATTGTAATTAATTTAATTCATTAATGGTATTTATGAATAAAAAAATGCTCCGATGTTTTTACAAACTGGCGTTTATGTGAGAAGCATCACTTTTGATGCTTCTTGCAAACCTTGGTTTTTTATTTTTTAAACCAACTTTTGGTAATATAATCAAACATCTTGGATCCCTGATTTTGTTTTAAACTTGCTTTTTGGACTTCTAAACTCAATTCCAAATGGGTTCTTAATGCTTGTCAAATAAAAGTCACGGTTGAGATTTAAGGTTGTGGTCGCGATATTCATAGTTGCCCTGAATTTTGCTCATTCACAATTATCAATTCTAATTGTGTCTAATGGCTAGTTTTATATGGCATTACACCATTGGTTCTTTATAAAACTAGTGGTTGGGTCCTTCAAATGGGAATAAAAGTCACGGTTGCTATCCCAGGAAGCCTTGAATGCGATCCTCACCATGAATTGGTTTGAGAGTTTGGAGATGTTGCCTTAGATAATTCGCAATCACTACCATATTTTCACCATCGCAAATTTGGATCTTCCAATAGGTCTTTTGACATATGACCTCATTTAGTTGAGTGTTAGGATCTTTACAAAGGTATTTGAGGTCACGGTCGCGATTAACACGCCATATTGGCCTATGACTTTTGGTTCATTTCTTTTATTAGGTAGCGATCATGATATTAAGTTTATGGTCGCGAATTAGAAGTCATCTTTCACACTTTGAGTTATTTACTTCCATTCAACTTCTAATGAGTTGCTAAATTAATTTCTGCAAGACTAATACTTAAAATTGACATGAAAACCTCTCAATTTATATTATCAAAATCAAAAGAGAGTTTTAACTTAGATTTGACCAACTTATTCCAACAATATGTGTTTATACACCTTCTTTATCACTTGTCCTGCTACTTTGCAATTTGTTACATTATCAACAATAACTTGAAGAACATTAAATGCCCCTTACTTCCCAATTGTCTTAAGTAAATATTCTACAATTGCATACCCTGTGTAAAAAAAAAAATTAAAACACTTATAATAATTTAATTTGTAATTTTTTATAAAAATATTTAAAATTTTAAAATATATAACTTGTGTTTCAATGCCTGAAAAATCATAACATACATGAATCCAACTCCACAAATATTTATAACAATAAAATTATTCAATGGTCTATGTTTAATGTTAGACCACCATCAGAAAAAATAAATACATCTTGAGCCCAAGTGTCTTTGATTGGACCCAAATCTTTTTTTACATCTCTTTTACACTTATCTAACAATGCAGTTTTTGATTTTTCAAAGATGGAACTTTGAAACCATTGGGGCATTATCAATTGCTTTCACCATCTCACAAAATTTAGGATTTTGTAGAACATTAATAGGGATTAGATTATCCCCTTGTCACTTTTATATCCCTCTCCATTATGTTAAAAGAATTTTCTATTAGTTTAGTAGTCATTGGTTTAAGCCTTAAGGTAATTGTGGAATTTCTAGAGACGATGACACACCTAATTTCTCTACTTCTTCAACATTTCTTCTTATCTACTCATATGTAGCTCTATCCTTCATGAGTATTGGATAGTGTTGTATTCCTACTTTCTTCCTTGGTGGAGTACCAAAAAAATGGTAATGAATTCTTATATATGAATGCTTAAATTGATCATTAGTATCATAGTGCTTAAATGACTGACATTTTCCTCCTTCTAGATTTTTCTCTTATGCTATTCTAATCATATTGGCTTCACTCAACAATGATTTTATTGATGAATCTTGAGATGTTTGTACAATTTTGAGATTTATCTTCTTCATTGGCTGAATTGGTTCTTCCAAATGTTCACTTTAGTCGCTTGAATCTCTATATGTAGATTCATTTATTACTTCTAATTGTCTTTTCCAATGACCATGTTGAGAAATAGACAAAGCAAGGTTGTTTGCTATTAAGGTAAAAGAAAGATTTGTTGGCAAATTGATGAAAAGAAAAGTGAGGATATTTTAATTATATAAGCCAAACAAAAAATATAGTTGAGTGACCTTTCAAATCATTTGATCATTGTGTTTAGCAATTAATTTATGCAATGAATATATTTGATTAGAATCTATATAGGTAGAGGGGGTCTTCTTAGACATTTTCACAACCAATTTAGGATAGCTATGTTATTTAAGATTTTCATCGGTGAATATACCCTTTGCTTAGGTTTAGTAAAATTTTTAGTTTGAAATTTGAGATTTAAATTCATTTTATTTCATCATTTAATTCATACTTATTTTTTGAAGACATTATTATGCATTTTAAGTTTCCAAAAAGTTGTTGATATTCTCTAGGAAACTATTGATATTCGCTAAGAAGTTCTTGATAATTTTGACCAAATATTAAAATAAATTTTATATATATATATATATATATATATATATATATATATATATATATAAGCTAGAATTCTCTTAATATCACATGCAGTGTTTTCATAATTAAATCGAATTAATTAATTGGATCGATTGATTAGATCAATGAAATCAAGAACCATCTAGGGGCTGGATTTGATTTAGTATAAAAATCAATCATTCAAAAATTAGACAAAATAAAAAAATTGGTCAAAATAAAAAAATACCAAAATTAAAAATCAAATCAAATCAGTTTAATATAAAACTGTGTCATTTTGTGAAAAATTTTAATAAATTATATTATTTTGTTCAAAATTAAAATTTTAAAAAATAAATTTCATCACATTATTACAGTATATATATTTTCAATTTTAAATATATTTAATTATTGTTTCTATATTTTTCAAAAAAAAAAACTACACTATTATATCAAACCGGTTGAATTGTTCGAATAAAAAACTAATCAACTGACCATATTCAAATTTGAAACCCCTTTTATTATTATTATTATTATTATTATTATTATTATTATTATTATTAAATTTCAATTCATGGATATATGATTTTATGCTAAACTCTAATTAGAGACTAATCAATGAATTTATACTTAGATCTAATCAACCCAACTTACTTTTTTGTTGATTAAATTTTGCTTTTATAGCCAACTTGTTTCACACTTTGTTCAAATCGGACTAATATAAAGGTAACATCACAACTAATACTACATTTCAAAGGCTTCCAATATTATTTTTAAATTTTGATTTAAAAATCGTAAAAAAATTCTATTAATTACAAAAGTGAAAGATTTTATATATATATATATATATATATATATATATATATATATATATATATATATATATATATATATTAATTGTAGTGATTTTTAAAAAATTGATTTGATTAGAGCAAATGAGTAAGAATCGAAAAAAATTACATAAAATCACAAAGAAAATTCTCTTAGTGATTATATTATTTTTTATTTTAGTAATTTTTAAAAAATTGAGTCAATTAAGGCATGGTGAGTAGGAATCGAAAAGGATTACATGAAATCGCGAAGGAAATTAAATTAGTTATAAAAATTGGAGGTTATATTATTTTTTTAATTTTGATAATTTTAAAAAATTGAGTCGATTAATGTATGGTGAGTTAGAATAAAAAAGAATTACATGAAATCATGAATGAAATTCTATTAATTATTAAAAATTAGAGATTATATTATTTTAATAATTTTTAAAGAATTGAGTTGATTAGGGAATTGTGAGTAGGAATTGGAAAGGATTACAAAAAAAAAAAAATCACAAAGAAAATTTTATTAATTATAAAAATCAAAGATCATATTTTTTTTTTAACTTCACTTATTTTTAAAGAATTGAGTTGATTAAGGCATGGTGAGTAGTAGTCGGAAATGATTACGCGAAATCGAAAATAAAATTATATCAATTATAAAAATTAGAGATTATATAATTTTTTAATTTAAGTGATTTTAAATAATTGAGTTAATTAGGGCATGATGAGTTACAATTGACAAGGATTACGTGAAATCACAAAGCAAATTTTATTAATTATGAGATTGAAGATAATATTATTTTTATTTTTAGTCATTTTAAAGAATTAAGTCAATTAGGCATGATGAGTCACAATTGAAAATGATTATATGAAATTGCAAAAAAATTCTATTAATTATAAAATTAGATATTATATTATTTTAAATTCTAATGATTTTTAAAGAATTGAGTTAATTAGGGCATGATGAATAGAAATAAAAAAGAATTATGTGAAACTGCAGAGAATATTCTATTAATTATGAATATCAAAGATTATATTATTTTTAATTTTAGTGATTTTAAATAATTGAGTTTATTAGGACATATGAATAGAAATAAAAAAGGATTATATGAAATCATAATGGAAATACTATTAATTGTAAAAATAAGAGATTATATTATGTTTAAATTTTGTGATTTCAAAGAATTGAATCAATTAGAGCGTTGTGAGTAGGAATTGAAAAAGATTATATGAAATCACAAAGAAAAAATTAGGAATTATATTATTTTTATTTTAATGGTTTTAAAAAATTGAGTCAATTTGACCATGGTAAATCACAATTGAAAATAATTACGTGACATTGTAAAGAAAATTCTATTAATTATAAAAATAAGAGATTATATTATTTTTTAATTTTAGTAATTTTAAAGAATTGAGTCGATTAAAAGATGATGAGTCACAAAGTATTATATGAAATCGTGAAGAAAATTCTATTAATTATAAAATTAGAAATTATATTATTTTTTTATTTTTTACTGATTTTGAAGAGTTGAGTCAATTAGGGCATAATAAGTTGCAGTCGAAAATTATTACATAAAATTTTGAAGAAAATTTTATTAATTATAAAAATCAAAGATTATATTATTTTAATTTTTATGATTTTTAAACAATGCGTCGATAGGGTATGGTGAGTAGGAATAAAAAGAATTATGTGAAATCATGAAGGAAATTCTCTTAAATATAAAAATTAAAGATTATATGATTTTTTAATTCTAGTGATTTTAAATAATTGAATCAATTAAGACATAATGAGTAAAAATTGAAAAAGATTGTGTAAAATCATAAAAGGTTATATGAAAATCCGAAGAAAATTCTATTCATTATAAAAATTAGAAATTATTTTATTTTCGCGTTCAAAATATTTATATAATAAATTGGCATCTTCTCTAAATCTAAAATCTCTTCCCATATTAGCTCTATATTGATAATTATTTCTTTCATTCTCATTCTCCATTTTTAAACAAAGAATCCATTTTGATCTCTTTGATATGGCTGAACCTATTATGATTTGATTGATAGGTTTGGACAATGATCCAATTCGGTTTAGTATTAAAAAATTATTATTCAAAAAATTGACCAAAACTAAAAAAATCAACTAAAATTAAAAATCAGATAAAACCAATTTAACATAAAATTATATTATTATGTGAAAATTTTTAATAATTTTTACAATTATACTATTTTACTCAAAATTTAAATTTGAAAAAATAAATTTTATTATTTTATCATATTACATATTTTTAATTTTTAAATATTATTTATATATTTTTAAAAAATAAAAAAATATTTTATTGAACCATATTGGTTTAACCGATTGAACTAAAAATTGATCACTGGTTCAATTTTCAATTCGATTTTAAAAATATTCTCTATAATTTGAGAGAAAAACTACTATATTTGAGAATGCAGATCATAGGTTTAATTAGAGGAAAATTTATGGATAAAATGGAGCAAAAAACTATCACTAAACCTCCCAAATTTATAAAGAATATTAAGGTCTTTTTTTTGTTTGATCATCATTGCAGTTTAGATAACCATTAATTATATCAATAAATGCATAGATTCTAATTATTTAGCATTACTCTAATTTTTGAGGTAAAAAGAAGTTAAATTATTGTTTTTTTATTTTTTGGTGAAATTGCAAGACCCATCTCTTTTTATTTTTAAACCTGATTCGTATGAATTCAATGTTGTATGCAAGTCTATATAGTTACATGCCCTTAACATATAATATGACGAAGTCTTCTTTTTCTTTTCTTCTTTGAGAAAGAATATCATGAAGTCTTTAAAAGATAATTAAAGTATCATTTGATAATTAGATAGATTTAAGGTAGATTATATTATTTATTAGATAATATTCTCTCAGATAATTTTTTCTAAGTATCTGTTTATGATTAACTGTTGAATTAATATTATTTTCTTGTAATTAACTTTGATTTAATATAAATCATAATATTTTCCTCTAATCAACTTTAATCATTTTCATCTTTTCATGACAGTATTCAAATAAAAACTGATCACCTGAAATTTAAATTATAATATTTGTTATGAGGAATTGATTAATTTTTAAATATAATGTTGATTTCTAATTGGGGTTCAAATTCATAACTTTCTAGTCTCGAGATGACTCTAGTTTTCTTTTTCTTTTTTGTTTTTTGAGAATAATTGAGATAACTCTTGTTAAAAACTCTAAGAAATTTAAATTTGTGTATTTTTATAAAAAAATGATTAATTTTTAACTAGTATAACTTTAATTTGATTGTTGTTGACTAGGTTTCTAATGGAGTTTGCCTCATAATCTTATACCCCCAAGGCAATTCTAATTAAATATTCTAATCAAAATTGATTATATTAAATTTAAATTAGAGTATTTGTCATGACAACTTGATTAATTCTTAAATAAAATAACTTTAATTTTATTTTTATTGATAAAGTTCTAATTAAAGTTCGAACTCATAATTTAATTGCAATGAGATGACTTTAATTAAATACTCTAATTGAAATTGATTACTTGAAATTTAAATAGAGAATTTGTTATGATAAATTAATTAATTTTAATTAGAACAACTTTAATTTAATTGTTGTTAATTGAGTTTTGATTAGGGTTTGAACTCATAGCTTTTAGTTTTGAGATGACTCTAATTAAGTACTTTAATTAAAGTTGATTAATGAAATTTAGATTATAATATTTTGATGAAAATTAATTAATTTTTAGTTAGTATAACTTTAATTTGATTATTGTTGATTAGGTTTCATGTAGGGTTTGACTCATAACTTCACAACCCTATAATAATTCTAATCAAACACTATACTCAAATTTAATTACTTGAAATTTTAAATAGAATATATTATAACTTGATCAATTTTTAAGTAACTTAACATTCATTAGATTATTGTCTTGCTAATTAAATTTATTAAGCTTCAATTTGAAGTACAATTTCAAATCTCATAGAGTAAAGCTACTCTAATTAAATAACATAATTAAAATTGAGTGTATCAACCTACGTATCATGGAAGGATCATAATTCCACATTTCAAGCATGTTTCTATATCTCAGAAACTTTGCATTTTTACATTTTTTGACATATATTTGAAAAATATATCATTTCTCCATAATCGTCTCCTAATTCTCTCATTTCTCCATGTTATGCTTTCATACTACATAGAAAATCAATCTTTGACTAGAGTTTTTTTTTTTTTTTGATAAATCAATTAATTTAAATACTATGATATAATTTTAATTTTTTATGTTTATTAGATTTTAATATTCAAATCTTACAGTATTGAAGTGACTTTAATTAAAATTGATTATATAAAACTTTAATTTGAAGATTGATAAAATTAATATTAATTTGACTCATAAATTAAATAACTAAGATTATATATGTGATTCAAATTGATTAAGGGTCATCAATTTTGTGATTCATAATTCAATATAATATAGTATCTATAGAACGTATACACTATCATCAACATAGAACGAATAGATTAATATAATCTGAAATTCTAAATATTTATATTATTTATTTTTTTATTTGAGAAATGAGACTTCTATAGAGATAGCTAATTTTTAAATATTTATATGACATAAAATCTATAAATTCCACATAATTGCATGACATAAAGTTTTTAAATTACACATTATTATTTATAATAATACATTTTTAAGGCTTCAATTAGTATTTACCATTATATTATTTATACATCTATAAATAAATAATTATATTTTTTATTTTCACATAATTCTCTAATTTTTTTATAATAATAATATGGTATTCTCTTGAAAATAGTAGTGGCTTTAATTAATTGCATTTGAAAGAGATAGATAATGACAAGTCTGAGACTTGTAAACAAATTATTACTATTGTTTAAAAATCTCAAGAGATTTTTCAAGATTTAATAAATTCTCAAAAGATTATTACTGTCTTTTGTCTAAACTCTTGAAAAGTCTATTAATTCTTTAATTTTTTTTTGAAACTTGAAATAAATGATGATAATTTACTAAGTTGTTATAAATTATTCAATCTTATTATTTAATCTCTTAAATCAAATATTGATATTCTCTTTAAAATAATGGCATCAATTTCTTATAAGTTGCAAGAATTGTATCTTCTTAGTTATTAAAAAATTAACAAAAAATATATGGATATGATAGTAAAATTTTAATTTTTCTAATTATTTGGGCTCTAGGAATAAAAGAAATCTACAAATTAGAAAATAGGGTAACTAAGACATTAATTTAAGACATTTCAAAAATTATTTTTATTAGTAGTGTTTTTAAAAATTTGACCCTCTCTTTTGCTATTAAGGAGGCATAGCAACAAGAACTATTTAATTAGCTATCAACATGCGTTTTAGATGATAACTTTTACTATCAATATATTAAACTAATTAATTTTTTTAGATGATAACTTTAAATATTAGTATATTAGACTAATTATTTTTTTACAAAAAAGTTTCTATACTAGTTGGCTTCCATGGTGGATAAGAAAAGTTTTTCTGTTCCATCTCGACCTTTCATCTTCTTCTTCTTCAAAATAATTTCTGCACAATCTTCTTCTTCTCCTCTTCTTCAAAATAATTTTATGCAGTAATCTCCTTCTTATTCAATTTATTAAATATACTCCCACCATGTCGATCTGTTTCAAAATCCAGACAAAAACTTTATATTATTTACTAGTTGAATTCAATTTGCATTACTGTTATTTTCTCTTCTCTCTCTTGTTTCCTACAATTTTAATTAATAAAACTCTTATAAATCTGGACTTCTTTAAAGCCCAAACATAAATGAGTAACAAAATAGGATCTTTATTATTGGACATCCAAACACATATTGAGGCAATTTGAAGTGGGAAAGAAATGCGATTTGGAATGAGAGTATCAGGTCATAATATGAGAAGAGAAGGAGCGAACTAGTTAATTATATTGTGGACTGTAGGTCAATATTATAGGGTTTACAAAGATGAACCTTGCAACATTAGGGCCAGTAAGGCCAATAACAAAAGAGAAAAAAAATTCAAGTTTAGGAAAAACAATCTTCTTAGAATCATCAAGAAGCAAACACTGGCATGACTTAACAACTTTAGAGATCCAATTATGGATGAAATCATATTTCTTGAGAAAAGCAATAAAAGAGTTTGCACTCTCTTGGTCTAAAATTGCAATTTCTTGGAAGTAGATTTAGAAAATTTTGGTGACAACCCACAAAATGATACAAGGTATCAAACTATAAAAGAAACTTCTTTTTCTAGTTATTTTTATATACCAATTGATGAGTGATCTAATCATGATAATAATTGGTGAAGATTGAAGAAACCACAAATGGGTCATTGAATCTCCAAAACTTTTAGAAATGGTGGTATTAAAGTTTGAGATAAATATGGCTTTTGCTACAGAACACCTAGTTTATAGATGAAATTGAGTTTTTATCTTTAATAATGGATAATATTTTAACTTGCTAATTAGGTTGTGTTAGGTGATTAGGAAAATAATGGAAGCAAACCTATACGTAATAAATATCAAAATAAAGAGACCTCCTTTTAATTTTTGAGCAAGTATCTTCTTCAAAATATCTAATTTGTCATTATTGTGTTAGGAGACTTCTCGTTTTCCTAATTTGGCCCAACCAGCAACTGAAATTGAAGAATTTCCTACGTTCAAAAGTAAAATGCTAGTGGCAGGCATATCCGCCAGGAATAATATATCATCCCCCTCTACAATTTACCCTCAAGAAACCCACTCTTTTCCCCAGTTCCACGGCTTCCAGATTCGTATCCAGGAGGATACACTGAATACTCCATCATCTCACTCTCGCTTCCAAGAATGATGAAGGCGTTGGTTCCACTTCTGCCACCAAGCAACCTCTTTCTAACAACACTCCTTCGCCTTAATGTTAACGACACTGTTTTTGGTGGTCAAGAGAATGTTCCTTTATAAGGCATTATTCAATTGGACAAGCCCACTTCTTCTTTCTCTTCACATCTTGACAAATGGGGCCGTTTGGGTTTATTTACTTGTAGGAATGTATTGGCTTTGCTTTTGTTCTCTGCTATTGGGAGATTTAGCCATGGCCTCTATGTTTTTTTGATTCTGACACACTCCACACTGCTGACCCTTTTGTTGCTGGGTGGTTTTTGGGCGCTTTACTTCCTTATGGGGAGGATGGACGTGGAATGAATGGTCTTTTCAAGGCTGTTATTACTGCTCTTAAATCTTGGGTTCTTGCCATTTCTTTGGGATTAGTTATCAAGACAGTAATTTTTTGGACATATTATCGATTTCATTTACTAAAAAAATAATGAATTGGTTAACAAATAAATATGATAACCAATTGATAAGTGACATCTGTTATTAAAAAAATATGTGTGACATCATGCAATGGTCCCTCTTTCAAATAGTCAGAATATAATTTAGACTATGAAAGACATTTGAAAAAAATATGCAATTAGGTGAATATAATAGTGAGGTAATAAATTAAATTGTTTAGATTAAGTTATTTATTTAGTAAGTTACCAGTAATTTGATTTAATGATCAAAATAAAAAAATAACTAATTTAACAGTTTTAAACTATGTGGTTTATCAATGAACATTATAGAATGACTCGATAAAAATTTTTAGTGAAATGTGTGAGTTAAAATTATTTCAATTTTGCATTTTATATGTTAGATTATCATGTAAGGATATTGGTAAGTTGAAAAGTACTCTTCACAATCTTTTTAAATGTATATTATGTGCATGATTTTAATTTATAGAAATAAAGTTATGATACAAGAATTCTGGAAATGAATCAAACAAGAAATTTTAATTTTTGGAATAAAGATCATGATGACCAATATTATTGGTTTTTCTTAAGCTCGTTAGTGGCTGTGTGCAGTGTGCCGTAAAAAACCTTTGGCTCCTTAGTAAAAAAACTAACGTCACCAACCAATTTAGAAGGATCAAAAACAGAGAGTAAACAAAATTTTATGGCCAAAAAATGGGAGGAAAAATAAAGTGTGCTACGTTCTTGGGCACCAGCATGTGTCTAAAGAACATGGCAAATCATGGTTAGTCTATCTCACCAATTACAGCACATCGTTGTGACACTATAGCGCGATGTCAACATCCACATCATTCGTAGGGGCCACATCATCATGATATGAAACTGAAAGACAAACACGTGTCTAAGTCAACTTTAACAGTTGACTTTGTCAACTAGTTAGCGACATGAAGCCCACCCTCACCCCATTCCTACGTGTAAGAGACTATGGACCACTCAGAAGCCATGTTTTTAAAATTGAATAAGACTGATTAGTGGGATCGCAATTAAATCAAAAATTGATTATTAATTCAGTTTACTTCATCATTCAAAATAATTAATTAAAAAATTGAAAAAATTAATCAAAATACAGAAAACTGGTAAAATAAAAAAATTAGATCAAACGAGTTTAACTAAAAATTATATAATTTTATAAAAAAATTTAAAAATTTATAAAAATTACATCGTTCTATTCAAATTTTAAATATTAAAATATTTTTGCTAATTTATTATATTATATTTTTTATAATTTTAAAGCATTATTTATACAAATTTTTCAAAAAAAATTTAAAAACTAATTAATTGAATCAAATTAATTAAATCAATCAAACTAATAACTGATCAACTGACTAGTTCAGTCTTTTATCTAATTTTAAAAACATTACACAAAAATGGTTTTTTATGCCACTACCACCATTCGGCTTGAAAATTTATTGGTGATTTATTAATTTTTTGGATATAAAAATTCTTATTTGGAGTTATTTATTTTAAAAATAAAGAAAATCAATGAAAAATTATTTTCTAGTATTTAAAAAATTTGGACATATTTTTGTAACCATAATATACTATGACCATATCTCTTGTACCTCTTTTTACTAATACATATTATTATAAATTTTATGTAATAATATTTTAAAATTATTATTTATTCAATAAAAATAAGAGAGTTAGTAAAGATAACAAATTAATTTTTTTTGCTTAATTATGATTAGTTCTTGATTATTATAATAAAATTAAATTTTATTCTTAATTATTTTAATTAACTGAGGTATATTCCTAATTATGTTTTTTTATGGCTATCTAATTTATTAATCTTATGTCGATTATAAAATTTTATTTTAAAAAAATTAGTGAAATCCTATTGTTAAATTATTTGTACAAATTTTGAGCTTGAGAAATTGATTCAAGAAAAAGAATTAGCTAAAATATGATAGTACCTGAAAAAATGTATTGTTTGAGCTAAAATTAATAGCGGTAAAAAACAAAATTTTTCTTTATTGAAAATTTTGAAAAATTTTCAATCTCTTATTTTTTCATACTTTTGAGCCCACAAATGAAAATTTTGGACGTTGTCGTATATTCATACTTCCTTTAAGAAGAGCTTATTTGTTGACGAATTATCTAAAAGAACATGAGATGAGAAATATTTTGATAATTCCATATGTATTTGTCAAATTTATTTCCCAAAATTATGTGATTAAGTACCATATAGCTAGTTATTGAGATATATTAAGTGTAAATATTCTATTATGAATATTACAAATGAGGTTCTTAGTAAAATTGACTAATATTTATATTCTCTATAAATATTGCATAAATTACATTTATTTGATTAATACAATAAATATGCATAAATAAATATATACTAATCAAGTGGGTTCTAAGATATAGTTTTTAATAAATGTCTTAGTAATAAATTTTCACAAAAAGATAAATTAATAATAATTAAATATATGGATTATAGATGATGATTGAAAACATAGTAAAATTTTGATTATGTAATATATGGTTAATTATTATTAAATTATTTTTATACTGTGGAAAATATTTATGTATAATGCTTGCTATTAAATAAGTGAATGGTATGTCTCAAAGTAGAAATTTTAATTTTTGATAGCTTGTATATTTTTAGAAATTTGTTGTGAGTTAAACAAACAACAAATTTAATGGAATGTATGTGAGATTTGAAATATGAGTTTTAATAAGTTTTGCTAGTAAGAGGTAATTGAATCTCTTAAAAATATCATAAAGAACTTATTGAAGGAAAAATTATCCAGTTTAATAATGATCAAAAAAATTGTGATGTCTTAAATTGATGCATTGCATATGTTATCATACTTATAGATATGAATAATTATATTGTATGTTTATAAATTATAAGACATTAATGAGATGTGGTTAAATTCAAAAGAAGTTTAGTAAAATTTTTATTACCATACAGGCAAGAGTATGACAAGTTTATATAAGTGAAGTCCTAAACATATTAAGAATTAACATCTAGTTGAGGCGTTAAATATGATTAGAAATATTCAATAAGTTAACTACACTTTAGATTATTAACATACAATTCATGTTATTATCCCACAATAGGAGCACACATTTGCACCCAAATTAGTTAAAAAAAAAATACTAAGATATCTAAAGGTTAATAGTATTATGTATATGACCAATTTAGCTCGAAAGAAACTTTAAACTTTAAATATGAGTTTTGTTATGTGTACTCCAAGAAGGATAAATTAAGTTGAAAAAGGATTTAAGCATCCAAATTGTGATTGATGTAAATAAGTTGACTATCAAGGAAAAAACAAAGGTCTTTATTTTCTTGCTAAGAGAAATAAGTTAAAGGCTAATAGAAAGGGCAAAAGTCCTACAAGGAACGAGCAATGGTTATATGTTTAATTTTAGGAAGAATAAAGTAAAAGTTTAGTGTTATAATTATGAATTTTAAAAGAGTAAGGTATACTATATGAGTGTTAACTTATATGTTGAAGTTAAAGAGTTGAATGAAAATATGTAAGTTTATTTTATACAAAAATTGAACTTTTGTTTGATAAGTTACCTAGCACAAAAAAATTCAAAAGAAAATAAATTTTTAAGTTAATTCTTCTTAAACTTGGCTTCAAGTATACATTCATGATATTGGTATGATTTGTTTACTACAATAATTCATTGTACTTA
>CATIWR010439521.1:0-16624 GCA_949677035.1 Omphalea diandra | reverse complement strand
GCGATATTCATGCTTCTTCGAAATTCATCAACTTCTTTATTTCTTCTAGAGGGAATGATTCAATTCTGCAAAATCAATACTTATTTGAAACATTAGTGATGATCAATCTACTTTGTCAAGATCAAAAGAGTTTTAAACCTAATATTAATTATCCTAGTCCAACAACTGAAATTCATACAATACATTAAAATATATTAGAAAAAGAATATTCAATAATATATTATTATATATTACTAAACAATTTATTTCGAATCATTAAAATTTCAAAAAATAAAAAATAAAAACTTTCATTAAGAGAGACAAAATAACAAATTTTAAAAAAACTATAAAAAAAGAAAATAAAATAAAAACTAAAAAAATATAATAAAATAACTCACTTTATTAAAGAGAAAAGAGATTTATCACTGATAAAATATACTGACAGTATCATCAAAAGAGAATAATTATTTTTTAAAACACTTAAAATGTTAAAAATATATAAAAAAAACTGTTATCCAACAATCTTAAAAAAAATAAATGCTAAATATTTTAATTTTAAATGTTTAATATGATTATCAAACACCTCTAAATCAAGATCATATTGGTAAATAAGAAATATATTTCTTTATACCATCACATTCAAGTTGTTTGATAACAACAACCTAGATGTCTCACAAAAAGGTAAACACTTGAAAAGCAGGAATTTCATACATAATCTAATGCAGATGCTTTCTTCGAATTCCTCAACATACAAATTAGTTTGTCTCAAATGCATCGAGAAGTTAATGGCAAAACGACTTCTATCAAATTTTACAATTACACCACTTCTATTAGGTTTCATATCTTTTTGTCAGGCTTGGTGCATCCCCTACAACTAATCTATCAATTGATCCATATATTATATAAAATTTGGGTAATTTATTTTAATGGCCGAAATATATTCAAAATTGTATTATAGTTATGAAAAATTAATTTTATGCAATCAAGTCACGTAATTACCATTTATATTGCAATAATAAATAGATCAATTGATAAATTTCAAGCCACCAAAGTGATAACACAATAATATTATTTTAAAACAATAAAATATTTTTTACAATGTCAAATAAGTTGATGATGTGATATAATTTATCATAAAATTATATCGTTGTGAGAGATTTGATTATTTTAAAAATATAAAAGGCTTAAAAATTGTCAATTAACTAGATTCTGTTAATTAAAATATTATTGATAGTCAAAAGGCATATAAAATTAATTTTTTATGACTATAATAAAATTTTAATCAATACTTTAATAACTACTGAAATAAATTACCTAAAAGACTTTACTTGTTTGAATTTTTACGTTATTTTCATTTTCTAAATGAAATTTTTTGTATTATTTTTCCATAATTTTATAAGTACGCATTGAAATTTCCTAATTTTAGAACAATTCACAGAATTTAATACATAATTTCTAGCAAAAGAAAAGCCTCATCTCTCATATGCTTACAAACGATCAAACACTCACCTATTGCTTATAAAAATTAGAATTTATCATTTCCAGTTCAATTTGAACTCGATTAAAAATTTTGAATTTAATTCAACCTACAAGAAACTTGAGCTTGACGTAAAATATTTAGGCCTGACCTAAAACTCTAACCCTACTCAATAGTACATCTGAATTAGTTCAGTCTTGCTAAACGAAAACATATTTTAAAATTATATTTGATTCAAAAATAACTCAAACCCACTTGATTGGATATATTTACTACCATTTATTGAAATTAATGAATGATAGAGTATACTTATTTAGAAATAGATGTTAGAATTTAAATTTATAAAAATTTAAATCATGATAACCTTAAAAAAGAGAATTTAATAGATTCATTCCCTCGCAAGAATGGAACCCGCCCAAACATAGACTGATCCAGCTTGCAGTCATGTTAGAAAATTTTTTACTTACCATTAGGGCTGTAAATAAGTTAAACTAGTTGTGACCATATGAGTTGCACAGTATTATTATAATAATAAATTTTAAATATATTTAATATCTATTTTATTAAATAATTAATTAATCATTTGAATGATTGAAATTAATATATAATAATTAAATTTTTATTATTATTTTATAAAAAATATATTGTATAGTAAACAAAATAATAAAATAATTTTCTCAAACTTATAATTATATATAAAATTAGTTATAATAAAAGATTATTTATTTATGTGATATAATTTTAAAAAAAATTTATTGACTCAAATGAAGTAATTTTTGATAATTAATCAAATAAATAATGTTAAATATTTCATAAATCAAAAATAAAATTAATAGATAATTACAAACTATATATACAAATGTGAGATAATTATAATAAAAGATTATGTATTAATTTATACTTGCAATCTTATGTGTCATAATTTTAAGAGAAAATTGATTAAACTTGAATGAAATAGTTCTTGACAAAATGTTCCACCTTATATACTTAAAATTTTGAATAATAAATATAATTAATTTAATTCTTAATTTTCTATTTAGATTTTTGCTTTTAATTTTTTACTGTTTAGAAGTTGTTTATAGTTTTTACATTTTAAATTTTGCTAATTTTCTACTCAAAATTTTTTTATATGATATTGACTTCCTATTTAGAATTTTTTTTATTTTTTAGTTTTTAATTTCTTATTTAAAACATTTTTTATTTGCCAATTGAGTTTTTTAATTTTATATTTAGAATTTTGTTTTGATATAACAGTTTTTATAACATAATATAAAATAATGACATATAACTTAATAGCAAGCAATGGATTGAAATTAAGTTTGAGGCTGAAATTAATAATATATTTTTATTGATTGAGTAGTGTTTTGATTAGTTTAAACTTTGCTTATTTACAAAACTAGTCTTGAACATGTGTGTTGCGCATGCTGTAAATATATTTATATTTAAATAAATATTTAACTAAATTTTAAATGTAATATTAAAATTTTGATATTTTATTGCTAACAAATATTTTTAATAAATTTACTTTTCAACTTACAGTGAGTTCAAAATTTTGTATAGCTTCAATATTTGAATTTGCCATAATAAGAGTAATTTTTCTAAGAACATTCACTAATAATATGTGTTTTGTTATTGTAAAATTTGAAAATTTGAACTACGTTAATAACAAATCAAAAAAATAAGAATGATAACATAAAAAAAAAACTTGATATTAGCTTAATCAATAAAATAAATAAATTGGAAGGAGTACTTGTAAGGAAGATGTTATTAACTCTTAATTCTATGTAATAATATTTTATGTTGAATTTATTTATATTTTTACTTTTGTGTTTAAGAAAGATATTCTACTTTTATAGTTGTTACTAAAATATTTTTTAGTATAATTTAAAAAGAATATTACATAAGAAATTTGTGTATTAATATTATATAAGAAGTTTAAGTATTACTTATATATTAATTAGTGGATTTGGAATTTTTTCTCATTAGGAGTAGTTCTAAATTTTTTTTATTAGAATTTTTGTGATGGCAATTGACTTTTATAATATTCTATTTATAATTTTCAAATATGTTAATTTTTTCATAACATAATGTAAAATAATGACACCTGATTTTTTTATATGTAACTAATCATAAACCAGCGCATCGTGCGAGATGATTATAACAATAAATTTTACATAATTTAATATTTATTTTTATTAAATAATTAGTTAACTAATTGAATGATTAATTATTATTTTATAAAAGTTAGCATCAAGAAAATAAAATAATAAAATAAATTTCTTAAAATGTAAAATTATGTGCCAAGGTAATAATTAAAACTATTGATTCATAATTTCAATATTTTGTGGTATAATTTCAAGAATTATTAAATTTGAATGAAGTAAATTACTAATAACCAATCAAACAAATAATGTAAGTATTTCATAATCAAAAATAAAATTAATAAATAATTATAAATTATATATATGTGTGAGATAATTGTAATAATAGATTGTTTATTGATTCATACTTTTAATCTTGTATAGCATAATTTTTTAAAAAATGTATTAAATTTTAACAAAATAATTCCTAATAATTTATTATACTATCGTCAGCTTTTATATACTCAGAATTTTGAATAATAAATAAAATTAGTTTTAGTTTTTTGTTTAAATAAAATTTTACTTTTTAAGTTTTTCTAATTTTATGTTTAAAAATTGTTCAGAATTTTTATTTTTAGATTTTTTAATTTTCTATTCAAAAATTTCTTTTTTATGATTTTAACTTCTTGTTTAGAATTTTTACTGTTTATGTTTTTTTAAATTCTCTATTTAAAATTTTTTTGTATAACAATTAATTTTTTTAATTTCTTATTTTAATTTTCTAATATGATAATTTTTTTATTACATAACATAAAATAGTGATATGCGACAATATTATATACAATTATTCAAACGACAAATAATTTTTATTAATTTTAGAACTGAAATTAATAAGATACATTGATTATTTGATAAATAACAAATTATAGTTTAAAATTAATTTTGAGACAAAAATTAATAATATATATTGACGATTCTTCCATCTTTTTTATTTTTTTTCGTACGTTTGAAATAGTTTATTAATTCCTCCGTTCAGAATTTGGAGTATCCTAGAGATAGAGTTATGGAAGAAAGTGGTTTCGGTCCCATCCATATTAAATTTAATTAATTAATTAATTAATTAATTAAGTAAAATTTAATATATAAATCATAATTAAAGTTTAATTATTATTTTATAAAAATTATTATAGAGTAAAAAAATTATAAAATAAAATTTCAAACCTATAATTACATAAAGAGTTAATTATAATAAATAATTATTTATTAATTTATATTTTCAATCTTATGTGATTGCAATAAAAAATTTATGTAAATTGACTGAAGTAATTCTTAATAATTAATCAAATAAATATTATATATATATATATATATATATATATATATATATAAAAGTTAATTATAACAAAAAACTATCTATTAATTTATACCTTATATCTTGTGTTGCACAATTTAAAAATAAAATTTATTAAATTTGAATACAGTAATCTTTGACAATTTATTGCACTGTTTTCTGTCTTTATATACTTAGAATTTTAAATAATCAATTAATTAATTTAAATCTTGGCTTCCTCTTTAAAATTTTTATTTTTTAGGTTTTTAATTTCTTATTTAGAAGTAATTTAAAATTTTTATTTTTTAGATTTTTGTAATTTTTTATTCAGAATATCTTGACTTTCTATTTGAAATCTTATTTGTTAGATTTTCTAATTTTCTGCTCAAAATATTTTCTATATAGTTTGAACTTTCTGTTTAGAATTTTTACTTTTTAGATTTTTTAATTTCTAATTTTGAAATTTTTTTAATTATGGAAATTAAATTTGATAACTTCCTATTAAGAAATTTTTGTTGATATAACAGTTTTTTTAATAACATAATATAAAACAGTGACACATGACAATACTATACATAATTATTTAATTTAGATTTTTTAATTTCTAATTTTGAAAGTTTTTTAATAATGGCAATTAAATTTGATAATTTCCTATTAAGAAATTTTTGTTGATATAACAGTTTTTTTTATAACATAATATAAAACAGTGACACATGACAATACTATACACAATTATTTGATAAATGATAAACAAATATTTAATACTAACTCTAAGACTGAAATTGATAATATTAAGTATCTAAAATTTTATTTAATAAACGAGCTAAATGTGTAAACTTATGAGTCTAAATTGAATTAACATATTTTTAATGAAGTTATATGTGAAATTGTTAATGTATTTTATAAAAAATAAAAATTTTTATTTTAAAATCTTAATATAATTAATAACAGGTATATGAATTTTTTAAAACAGTATTATATTACAACTATACATTGCAAAACAAAAATAATATCATTTTTATGTTATATTAATCAATAATTTAAAAAATATTTGATACATATTATGAATAAAATGTATAATTATAAAGTTTAAATTCAAATTATTAACATAACTATGAGTTTTCCAGAAAGTTACTTATTCTTAAGTTTGACAAGTTGAATATTAATGAGAAAAATAAACCACTGATTTCTTTATATGCAATTTAATGAATTACTAATTTTCTACTGTCATCTTATGAAGAATTTTCAGTGCTTGATTTGCATGGCTGAACTGAAAATATTATAATCTCTCTCTTACAAAATAATAGAATCCATCGATAACTTTCATCTTCATCATTGCTTGAGGAGTCTGTGGCTATGACATGTTACGTGTACACTCTTTGTAGACTTAGATTTTTCTTCTACTTTTCATCAAAACCTAAATCTTGATCCAAAATTGGGCTTTTGAGGCTTGGCATTTTCTTCAATAATGGAAATTTTTTTTATTTTTTAATTATTTTTATTAGTGTTGACTACGTATAGTTTATGCACTTCTCTAACTCTAACTCAGAATGGGCTCTATTGAGCAATTAACTCAAATAGTTAATTCAGGTATTCAAAAAAAATTAGAGAGCTTATTCGCCTTTTATCCTAAAATAATTAATCAAATTTCAAAAAAAAAAAAATCCATTTTGAAACTCATTTAATAAGAATTTAATGACCTAAAAACTTTAAACTCGAAGTAAAACTTTAATTATATCCAAACTTTTTAATTGAGTTAATTGTATTTTAATTCATTTAATTAGTTTCAATTATACTCAAAGTCAAAATTAAAATTGAGTAAAGTGTATAGTTATATTTAATTAGCACTTATACTTTTTAAATTAATTCATTTAGATCGAAAAGTTAAGTTATATCTTAATTAAGATAATAATTTTATTTTTGCATCAATTTAATCAAATTTTCATAAAAAAAATAAAATTTCATTATATTTTATATGATAAATAATTAATTTTGAAATAATTTTATATTAAGTGATAAATTTATTTTATATATTTAAATAATAAAAATTAAGCAAATAAGAATAAAAATAAAAAATCCATAATTTTTCTCTTTCAAAGAGCTTTTTTTTTTTTTCAATGAAAATGTTCATGAGTTATATGATATAACTAATTTCTGTTTTAAAGTTTTATAGAAGTTTTATTTGGAAAAATTGTTTAAATAGTATTTATTATTCAAAAGAATGGAAATTTATTTTTAAGAAGATGGATCCAGAGATTTTAAGGATGATGATATTTTCTAATTTTAATTTAATATATAATTAGTTTTTATCAGTGTTTTTAGAACCAGGCTAGACGAGCTCGATAAAATCAAAAATCAATCAATGGTCAGGTTTCGTTCAATATTAAAAGCTAGTCAGTTGAAAGTTGATCAACAATAAAAAAAACTTGTCAAAATAAAAAAATAGCCCAAAATTGAAAATCAGATTAAATTAGTTTAATATATCTTATGAAAATTTTAAAAATTACACTATTTTATTCAAATTTTAAATTTTAAAAATAATTTTCATTACTTTTGTTATATTATATATTTTTCTAATTTTTTAAAATATTTTTAAGTATTACTAATAAAATTTTTTCAAAAAAAAAAAAAACCCTATTGAATTGAATCAATCCTTTTAAAAAAACAAAACAATATCTTATTGAATTAGATAGGTCGAATTAACCAAATCAAAAACTGATTAGTTGATCGGTTCAATCTCTAATCCGATGTTAAGAACAATAGTTTTTTTCATATAGAATATGTGATAGACTTCTATATTTTTAAATGAGAAAATAAGATTAAATTGAATTAAAAATAAAAATATCATTTTAATTAAAATTAAATTTGATTCAACTAATTAAAAAAGTATAAAAATTAAATTATCATATATGTATATTTTACTCTATTCTAATTTTAACTTTAAATATAATTAAAGTTAATTTATCTCATTGGAGTATAATTGATTGAATTAAAATATTTAAATACAATTAGCACAGTGTTGATTCGCCTTGAGCTAGCCTAAATCAAAGCAAGGCGAACAACGAATCAGATATATTTTTTTAACGTTTTCGTTTATTTAGTGAAAAATATTTTTTTTATTTTTCATATTTTCTTTTGGTTGATGCATCTAAAAAATTTACTCAATAAAAAATATTTTTTTAAACAATTTTTAGAAAAATGATAGAAGTTATTTTTCGAATTTTGATAAATTTATTTAAATAAAAAATAAATAATATAAACACATATTTATTATTATTAGTTGTCCTTAACTATCAATACCTATTACCAGTTATCATTGACCGACGGTTGTGTCAGTAATAAGTGAGACTCATAAAAATTTTACTTTTGATGTATTTTTATATTAAATAATAAATAGTATATTACGAAATAGCCTAAATTCTTATAAATAAAAAAATTAAAATATTTTGTAATTAAAAACTATGTAATATGTTCTGAACATAATAAAATATGTTATTCAAAAAATATTTTACTCAGAAAATATTTGAGATAAAAACAAATTTGATATTCAAAATTTTTTGAAAATAAAAATTTAATGGCCCAACTTTTTCTGAGTAACTAATAAAAAACTATCCATGTTTTTAAATAAAAAGGAAAATTTTCTTTTCTTTTAAAGATCAACTAATTTTTTTAGAAATTAAACTAAATTATTTAAAAAATAAAAATTAATTCTACTTAATTTTAATAAAAATTTTATTTTAGATGATTTTACAACTTAATAATAAGTTTAAGATCAAATTGGATTTTTAATAAATTATATCAGGATAATAAGTTCAAAAATAAAAAATTTAACTTGTAAAGCAAGTAAGGAGAACCTAATAGTGACCTATTAGAAATATTTTTTTGTAATTTTTTTACATATTGTAATACCAAAATGAAATGAAAAAAGTTAGACTATTAAATTATCATATTCTAATGATTTTAGACACTAAAATTATCTTTTATTTCAAAATAGAATTTGGATTGCTTGGAATCCGCTATAAACCCCACCCGACATTATATGAGGACGGTCATTGACACAGTACAATAGGACTCGGGTGCTTTGGTTTACAGAATTCTTCAATCCATTGGTTGCCTCTTTCTCGATCTTGAATATTGTTTTGCGGAGGGTCAACTAAGAAGACTCTGTTATTGTTCTCTTTTCTCATCGCTTGACAGGTATGTGATCTCTATCTTCCCTTTGATGAATGTTGTAGTTTTCAGTATTTCTTTTTTCTTGTTGCATTTGTTTTTGTTTTTTCCCTGGTTTCTGTGTTTCATAATTTGATAAGTGGGAAAGTCATTTGATAAATTTTTATCTGAATGCCATTTCAATTATCTTCTTTTCTAATCAGAGAATGGAGTTCTTGGCATTAGACGATACTGTCAATTAGGGTTTTACTGTTTGATAATTTGTGTAAAACCCAGGATTCATGTACAGAAAATACTGTACAAGAATAATAGTCCTTTCTCATTCCTTTTTTTACTTCTACATTTCCTGTTTCCTATACTTAAAAAGCCAAAAAACTATATAAGTTCATGATACTTTGTTATCAGCCATGGAGTTTTTGGGCAAAGCCAAAGAAATAGCTGGACCAATTGTGGAAAGCATTTGGAACTTTGAGGAGAAAAGACAAACTCTGAAAAGAAAATTGCAAGAATTGGAAAGTGTTGAAGCTGACATAAACTGTGAACTTAGAATTGAAGAGTCATTGCCTGGCAAGAAAAGAAAGAATGAAGTTAAAAATTGGTTGATGAATGTAGGAAGGATAAAAGAAGACGTTCAGACCATAGAACAAGCAGTGGAAGAAAGTAGATGGAATAGATTGTTGGGAGAAAGTATGGAGAAAATGACCAAGAAAGTGGTGGAACTCATCGAGAAGGGTGGATTTCAAAGGGGGCTTGTTCATGATGAACATGACACTGGTGAGGAGGTATTGCTAACAACAAAATTGATGGGGCGAGCTTTTCAAGTAAATAAGAATAAGATTTGGGCATGCTTAATGAAGGATGAGGTCTTAAGCATTGGAATTTATGGGATGGGAGGTGTAGGTAAAACAACACTTGTGACACATATACACAATCATCTTCTAGAATGTCAGAATAACTTTCATCATGTTTATTGGATTACTTTATCGCAAGATTTTTCCATTTACAAGTTGCAGAATCTTATTGCCAAAACAATACAGTTGGATCTTTCCAATGAAGATGATGAGAAGAAAAGAGCTGCAAAACTGTCAAAAGTATTGATCTTGAAGCAAAATTGTGTTATTGTTCTAGATGATTTATGGAGCCATTTTCCTCTAGAAAAGGTGGGTATACCAGTTGGAACAAGTGGATGCAGATTGATTCTTGCAACGCGTTCATTAGATGTTTGTCAAAGGATGGGTTGCCAAGAGAGCATCAAAGTGGAGCCTCTTTCTGAAGAAGAAGCTTGGAACTTGTTTTCGGACAAACTGGGAGGGCCACCTCCACCAAAAGTTGCCCGGATTGCAAAATCTATCGTAAGGGAATGTGCTGGCTTACCACTGGCAATTATAACAATGGCCAGATCCATGAGGGGAGTGGAGGAATGCATTGAGGAAATTGGAAGAATCAAAAGTTAGGCAAGGTGATATGGAATCTGAGGTGTTCCGAATATTGAAATTTAGCTATAATCGCTTGATTGATTCTGCATTGCAGCAATGTTTCTTATACTGTGCATTATATCCAGAAGATCACCGGATTGACAGAGAGGAGTTGATAGAGTATTTAATTGTTGAGGGAGTAATAGAAGAAGGAAGTAGGCTGGCAGAATTTGATGAGGGACATACCATGCTTAATAGACTTGAAAATTCTTGCTTGTTGGAAAGTGTTGTGGAATTAGGCCGTAGATGTGTGAAGATGCATGACTTGATCAGGGATATGGCCATCCAAATAATGAGAGTGGAACCACCAGTAATGGTTAATGCTGGTAAACACTTATTAGAAATGCCAAATTGGGGGAATTGGACAGAGAATCTTGTGAGAATTTCATTAATGAATAACTGCATAGAGGAAATTCCTTCTGGCTATTCACCAAGGTGTCCCAATCTTTCAACCTTGTTGTTGTGTGGCAATGAGAAACTAAGATCAGTTCCTGATTCTTTTTTTGAGCATTTGCATGGGCTCAAGGTTCTTGATCTTTCAGGGACAAGTATAATAGAACTGCCTAGTTCGGTCTCTAACCTAGTTAATCTCAATGCATTACTGCTCAAATTTTGTTACAATCTAAAGCATGTGCCATCAGTTGCAAAGCTTAAGGCTTTGAGGAAGTTGGATCTTAATATTAGTGGACTTGAAGAAGTTCCTAAAGGCATAGAATTGTTGTCCAATCTCAGGTATCTAGGTCTTGTTCTTACTAAACTGAAGGAGTTGCCGCCTGGGATAATATCTAAGCTTAACAATATCCAGGTCCTCCTACTTGATCCATCATTAATAGTTAAAGGTGAAGAATTAGCATCCTTGAGGAAGTTGGAGACTTTGAACTGCCGTTTTAAGGATGTTGGTTCAATCTTTGAAAGAGCATCTTGAGCTTTCATCAATGAACTCAGCCATTGAGAATGAGCAGCGAGGCAGATATATCCATTGGTAAAGTTCGAGATTTAATTCAACCGATCCTCTTTCCCCTATTTCTCCCTCCTCTTCCTCTCTTTCCTTTCTTGTCCCAGTGCCCAACTTATCAGCAAACCAACACCTGCCACCCCAGCCAATCAGGCGAACTGCCCACTGCCACTAGACCAACTGATCGCTCCACTGCTCTTTACTGGCAGAGAATGCCAGCAGTGCCACCACCGCCATTGCATGCCACCGCCGGCTGAAGCATGCGTCATCACCAGAATGTCTTCCTGCCACTGTCGACAGCTCCAACAGGTCAGTTAGGGTTTTATTTTTTTTTTCTTGGATTAAAGTTTTTAAATGTGAGTGAAGGGCAGTATTTATTTTAATTTTTATTTTTCAATAATTTTTAATGTGCAATTTTAATTTGTTCACAGTTTAGTTTATCAAATTAAATGTTAGGATTAATTGAATTTGTGGGGGTTGTTATAATTGTGGTTTAATTAGGCCAATTAAGGTTAGAATTAATTAATTAGATCAAATAGTATAATTGGATGAAATTAAGTTAATTAGGTTAGAGTTAATTAATCAGATTAAATAGTGTACTTATTTAGAAAATTTTAATACAAAGGTTAGTATAATTGGATTAATTTTAGTTATAAGTATTAGAGTTAATTAATTAGGTTAAATAGTATAATTATTTAGAAAAGTTAATTTAAATTAATCAAGGTTAGCATAATTAGACTAATTAATTTGGTTAAATTGTGTATTTATTTAAAATATAATTTATATTAATTATTTTAATCAGTTTATTGAATTTGTTAAATGGTTGTAAAAGTTATGTTGTTAAGATTGTTTAGGATAGTTTATTATTAATTTAGGAGGTTAATTTGTTAAAAAAAATTTCAATATTTATGTTAGATTAAGGTCATTTGAGGTCAGTTAGTTTAAGTTGTGAATTTTGGTTATTAAATTTGTTAACAAATTTTGTATGGTGGAAAGTTTAATTAGTTAGATAATTAGTTTAATTAAATTATTGGCAGAATTTTGTAGTATAAGTTGTTTCATTTGTTGCAAGCTCCATTGCTTTGAAATTATGGTTGTTGTTGTTGTATGCATATTTTTTAAGTATTTTTTCATATAGGGATGTGTAATAATTGTGGTTGAGAAATGTATTAGAAGTGTTTTTGTTTTGTGCAGAGATTTTCTAAGGCCTCATTATAAGGTTGGGAAGGTTTTGATTATCAGCTAAAATTTCATTAGAATTTAGCATAATACGTAAATCTTAAATGTATTTTAGTTAGTCTTAGATATTAGTCAAGTGTCCTCACTGTGACAGTGAGAGTTTACTGAATTATTTAGCTGGACAGTTTAGAAATATATTATCGAATTCACCTTTAGTCATGTATATGCCAAAAATTCAATAGTATTTCACTCTATTCTTCGAGTGCATATTTGAATATGTATTAATTCATACAATAAGCTTATAGGTTAGCACATATTCTGTATCATGCACGTAGAGAATTATAGAGGGATTCTGTTGAAATTTGTACATATATATGGATAAACAAGGTCTATTTATAGTCATATAAATGACGTGATTATGAAAAGAAATAGTTTGTATCTTTTAATTTCTACATATGTGATAATAATTAGTGTCTCATCATAACCATGTGAGATGATTTATAAAACAAATTTCTTCTTTCTTTTATATTCTTGGAGCATTAAAAATGTTTTTTTAACTTTGTGTTTGAAATATATCTGGAATGCATTTAACTTTTGAATTGCAATTGTAATGGGGTTGTAATATATTTGGAATGTTTGAACTATTGAGTTGTAAACAAACATATCTGGAATGTAATTATACTGCAGCATTGTTTGTGGATACTTTGGGTTGTTTTATTATTTTTTACTAGGGGTAATGTACATCTTATATGAAAAGCTGTACCAGATTTTTTACATGTTTTTTATGGAGTTTTTTTTTTATTTATGATTAATGCATTTAACTCAACATTATTAATTTGCATATGTTAGACTGAAAAGACTGGAAAGAAAGCTAACTTCACATGAATTGTCCGTGAAGCTGCATATTCAGGCGAATGATGGCAAGACATTTATCGATGAGAGGAGCTGCACTGTGATGTAAAGTTTTTCACTCATATTCAACTAAACATTGTCGTACACATCATTTAAATGTTGTGTATTGATAAAATATTACTTATATTATCATTCATAAGAGAAGTATGAGAGAGAGAGAGAGAGCCTAACTCAGAGCAGGGACAACAAAGATGAGATGTAGCTGTCTTACCGAACTGTTGGTGGAGAGAAGAAGAGACGGATGTATGGCATCCGCTCCATAACTCAGCAGTTTTAGAGATCCTCTTTTGCTTCCTCTACAACACCCTTGTCCACTCCACATAATGCTGCCATAAAGCAGCAATTTGGGAGATGCAGCAAGGGCGGACTCAGCTATAGCAGCAGATACAGCAGCACCACAGATTATTCAACAAATGCAAAAGCAGTTGCAAATATTCCTTCACGGTGCAGCTCGGCCAGGATCGATCCTATTCCCGTCTCCTTTGGTTTCGACTTTGCCTAGAGAAGTCTCTCTTCCTTTTCTGGTGCTGATAAAGAATATATACATTATTATTTTTTTATATGTTTGTATCTTAACACAATAATTTGTGTGTGTGTGTATGTGTATATATATGTATATTTCATTCAGCTTTTACTTTGTTTATGTACTATTTTAATTTTAATCTTATTGGCAATTTGTCATTTTGCATTTTAATTCAGTGATTTTTAATTATTATTATTATATAATAAATAAAATCATTTTTTCCAAAAATAAAAAAAAAAACTATCAATAACTGACTGTTTTAGAACAAACATAAAAAAAATATACATTAAGAGTATTAAAAAATTTAAATAGTAATTTGTTGTATTTTAAAAAAAAAGGAAAAATGACCTAGTTATTTAGAAAATTTAAAAATATATGCGTATTTGCAATTATAGTTTAAAATTATAAACTTTGTAATTGAGCTCTTTTTTGAATTTTAGTAATAATTATAGCCTAATTAAAAAATTAAGAGAAAACGAGCATGCTTGTTATCCATTTATTAATTAATATTTTATCAATTAAGTATCAATCATAACTTAATTATTATTTAATTAATTAAATATCAATTAATTATAGTATAATAAACACACTTCTTTTCTCCTAAATTTCTAATTAGGCTATACTTGCTATTAAAATTTAAAAATGAGTCTCAATTATAAAATTTATAAATTTGGCTATAATTATAAATACGAGCATACTTTTACATTTTTTGAATCATTAGACCATGAAAAATTGCAAAGCAACACCGCCAAATATTCCATTTTTAAAGATTTTTCTATAAATTTTGTTACACTTCCAATGAAATTAGTTTTTTACCGGTAGACTTAATTTTCATCGAAAAGTGTCTTTAGTTTTTACCGGTAGACTTAATTTTCATCGAAAAGTGTCTATCAACTATATTATTTGATATTTCGTTGATATATAATATTGCCGAATTATCACCTTTTTCTTGTAGAACATGTTAGAATTTTTTTATGTGGGCTAATATTAATTATGGGTTGGTTTTAACTATTTATAAAACAGACTGAATAATATAGTTTATTGATTTGGGGTAAGTCCAATTAAAATGTGATCAATTGAGTTATGGACTTGTGACACCTTTTGTGGGCCAATATGAAAAACGATCAGTGTAGGCCTATTTTAATATGGACCTGTGATGGGTGGGTCTGTTAAAATTTATTATAAATAGGCTAGATCTCCTCTCCTGCCTTCATATTAAAAAACCCTAGTTGTTACTCTCATTGTAGCCGTCTTTGAGAAGGTCAAGGAGAGGAAGACCTAGCTTTCGTTTTCAACCGTTCTGACATATTATTCAAGTGGTTTAATTTCAGCGTTTAAAATCATGACTCAAAATGATTTGGGATTCAACGCGGAGACAGGTACGCAATTTGTTTTTGTTTAATTGTTAGATTTTGTGTTCTAAATTTATGTACAAGATTCTAAATAAATTCTAACATGTGGTATCAAAACATGGTTGTGGTACATAATTTAGAACCCTAGATGTTGTATATTGTTAACAAAAAAAAATTATTTTGATAATCAATGTTGTTGTGTCGCTTTGATAGATATATTATATTTGCCTCCATAGTCACAAACTCCTCTGTTAGCTTGGACGGTTCGTGAGGCGAACAAACCTATGATAGGTTGCAAGTTCGATTTGTGTTAACCTTTTTTGGAAAAATTATTATTTTGATAATCGGTGTTGTTGTATCGATCTCATATATATATTTGTTTGCCCTAAGCGTAACAGGCTGGTCACTTAGCTCGGATGGTTGGTGTGGTGCGGAGAGTCTGAGAGGTCGCGGTCTTGAACCTAAGTTTGCGAAAAACTGTTCCTTTTGCAATTTTTTTTCTCCTCTTTGTTTCTCTCCCTTCTATAAACCTCTCTCAACACAAGACAGTTTCCCGATCCTCTCCCCTGCCTCGATCTCATCTCGTTCTTGGCTCGCGGCAGCTAGTGCGGATCGATGAACACCGAAAGATTGAATCGTTCTTGGCTCGCGGTGGATGGTGCAGATCGATTAACATCGAAGGATTGAATCTTTCTTGGCTTGTGTTGGTTGTTTTCTTTGATGATTGATTTTGTGATTGTTTGAGTTTGTTTGATGATGATGTTGTTGATATCGCGGAAACAAATCGAAAAACAGTCGGCCTTCAGCAATTGTGGCGTTGCCGATGAAGCCACGATTCTGTGGCAAAAAAAAAAAAAAAAAAAAGGAAGGTGGAGGGGGTTGTGGGTCTCGAACCCACAACCCCAAGTCTTTATGCTTGAGTCTTGCCGGCTGAGCTGAGTGGTTTAGCTGATAAATCTTATGTGGGCAAATATTTAGATAAGTCACCTTATATTCATGTGCATCATGATATGTTTTAATTTTATTTCAATAATTATTAATATATATGTATATATTTAGGTGGTTTATATATATATATATATATATATATATATATATATATATATATATATATATATAAATTTACAGTTTATTATTTATAAATATAAAATTTATGATAAAATTAAATAAATAAATAATTTTTTTTTTTTT
>CATIWR010439488.1:0-28972 GCA_949677035.1 Omphalea diandra | reverse complement strand
TATATATATATATATATATATATCAGCGTGAAAAATAAAATTATTCCACCTAAAGATAAACTTGGTCTTAGGTGCAACATAACTGTGTCATTTTCACTTTTCCCTTAAAAATATAGTGCTAAGCTGGCACTCTCCCTTCATAATTCTTAAAATAATCCTAGCCATTGACGGTACTGCACTTGGTCATCACCGTCATGGGTCACGACAAATATTACAATGACTAGAAGATGTTCAATGTAAGTCAATTTTTGTGCATATTTTTTCAATTGATAAAATACATCAACTTGGGAATATATGAACAGCAGCACCTCAATATTTTTTGTAGCCACTCCACATTCAAATCAAAGCATTGGCGTAAAGAAACTGCCGGTTCAACTAAAAACCCTTCGCTGTTAATCCTCCATCCACACAAATTACCTGGCCAATGATATATGAAGCAGCAGGAAGGCAAAGGAAAGCCGCCAGTGCTGAGACCTCATTGGGCTCTGCAATGCGGCATTGGAATTTGAGGTGTTACTCCAGCATATGCCTTGAGAACAGCAGGATCCTAAAACCAACCCCCCCCCCAAAAAAAAAAAAAAAAAAGTGCAAATCAAACTAGTATGGTAAAGAAACCTAGATAAATCACTAAGGAAAAAGCATGGATAAGGAAGAAATAGTACAGGTTCTTGAAGAATGGAGGTTCTGGAGCCTGATGGTGCAACAGCATTTATGTGAATGTTGTCCTTAGCCCATTCACATGCTAAGTTTTTTGTTAATTGGTTAATCGCTCCTGACAATATAGTTAAATTTTCATAGTCAATACCAGGGAGACATGACTAAAATTTAAGTGGATCTAAATAGGCAAGAAACAAACCTTTGGTTGCTGCATATATGGATATGATTGGTAAAGCTACCACTCCGGCAATAGAGGAAATAAATACAATGTTTCCATTCCCTGATTCTTTCAGAAGGGGATATGCAAGTTGACAAAGATAGGAAGGAGACTCCAGATTGATACTCATTATGCTTGAGTATTCTTCAAGGGTATAATCTACAAAGTCGTTGTGTTTAATAATCCCAGCATTGTTCACCTGGAGTAACACCACGACCATCACAAATTTAAAGAGCAAATAGAGAGAGAGGGAGAGCTTACCAGGATATTAAGTTTCCCTCCAAAAGCAGGTGATCAATCAGCTTTTCTCTCTGTTCTTTGCAAGTGAGGTCACATACAGACCCACTTACTTCAAATCCCTTACTCTTCCATTCTTCAATCCTGTCAGTCTTCCTCGTTGCGTGAACAAGTATGGATTCTTGCTCCAAATCCTGCAAGTTCTTCAACTATGGCATATCTGGCTCACAAAACACACAGTCAACTCAAAAACCCAGAAATAAAAATATAAGAAACAATCAAAAGAAAGATTGGTAATGACCCAATGCCTCTGGTTCCACCGATGCATAGTGCGGTCATGCTCTTAAGTGACCATCTTTGGTTTCTGCAACCGACCTCTGATCCTGCCATGCTTGTTTCACAGCTCTGTTTCTCACGTGTCAGCAGCAGGTGATAAAAGCCTTTGTCCCTTTTTGGATTTAACGCGAGTATTAAGATTCTCTCGCATTGTTGACCTATCATATTTGTATCATCATCATCCTTCATCATCGAATTCAAAATCAATAATTGATATTTATTATTTAATAAATAATTATACATTTTTAAAAATTTAAATTTAAATTTTCAATAAAATTTCAATCGTTGAATTTAAAATAATAAATATGATAGATCATATTCAACTTGAATGTGACAGATTCTCAATCCATCAATGCATCCTTTTTTTCATATAACTCATATCAAGAATCACTTGTCAGCCAAATTTTATATTAAAAACTCTGAGAGAACATTATTGTTTTGATGAATTTATAATATATAAATTTAAAGTTGAATGATCATTGATGTAGTTAGAAGTTACGTGAAAATCATGTTCATTTTTAAGAGGACTGATTATGTTTATAATAAGTTTGATCTTCAAGAGAATTGAATAACCGATTAAGAAATGAGCAAACGTGAGATAAATGGACTATATTTCTCACAGTTACTTTGATACTTAAATTAATAAGTGAAAGAGAGCTTGAGAGATTAAGAAAAATGAGAGTTTGAAAGTAAGTAACAATGAAAGACCATCGCAAGGGAGAAATGTACCTAGAATGTGTAGGGAAGATAATTATTTATACCCTAATTGCTTCTGAATTCTTCCTAATTGTGCCAAAAATAGTATCCATTGGTTTGTCTTTATTATTTTGAGATATGCAGAAAAATGTATATTGTATAACCACCTAATATTCTCTAAACATTATTGGTTCTTTGTCTTCTAGTGAACTCTCCAAACAGTACGACCATTCGACAGTTCAGTGTTCATCCTTCAATGATCTTCTTAACTGTTCTCTATGTTTGGTTATGAAGGATTAATTCATATAGAGAACTTGCCTTTATGTAGGACAATTGTCATTTCATGAGGGCATTCGGCTATCAAAACGCTATCAATAATCCCTTCGTACCACTATATCTCTAACATTATGTCAGATTGCCTTTTCTTGCAAACAAAGACTTAATCTTAGGGGCACATGCTTTGAACGACTACACGGTTCTAGAGGCATTCGACTCACGTGTCCCATCAGTTGTCGTGTCATCTCGACTCTCGCATTGATTGAGATTCCCAAAGTAAACTATTGGTTTCTACATTTATTTAGGGCACAAATCTAGATAATTTTACTCCTTTATATAAGGTACCCCCAAATGCTTTTCTCTCCTTTTTACTTTGCTTTCAAATGGCTACAAAATCTCTTTTTCACTTTTTCTCTTATTTACTTTACTCGATTTCTTTGTGTTTTTGTTTCCCTAAGTACTAATTGTGTGAATTCTTCCATTATTCTTCCATTTCTTTCTATTTTTCTTCTCTTTGTTTTCATCTCCCTTCTTTCTTCTAAGACCATGGGTGAATCGGTTGAGCAAACATTGGGTAAGCTTAGGAAATTTGGAAGCTTCATTAGCATTTTTAAGTTGCCTACTAGGCATCCGATAGATATCAATTATCTTGTTGTCCTCCCGAATATAGAGTCCACAATTGCATCGATGCGAAGATGGCAATAGTGTATAGGGAACAACTAGAAACGGGTTTTTGTTTCTCCTTACACCCTGCTTTATTGAATTTCCTCATTTTTTATTCAATTCCCTATCTGAATGTAATCTGAATTCTTTGCAGCTTAATTGAGATCTTTCAGATGAAGGGTTTAGTGTTGACTACTGCCCATATTCAGTATCTCTACAGCATAACCCGTCACAACAATAAGCCTTTCCTTTCCCTAACTTCTAAGGTGGGGAAAAAAATCGTGTGCGACCTTTCTTCATCCTTGAAGGATTAGGTTGACAAATTCGTATACTTTTACCATTCTTTTGACCTTGTTAACCTTTCCTAAACCTTCCTAAACAAACCTTATACTCTTCAGCTTCTCTTGAGTAAAGACGATGGCAATTTAATGTCCCTTATTATTAATGAGTGCTTTAACTTTAGCCTTCCTGAAAGAAGTAAGTTCGTCGATTCATTTAGAATCTAACCAAGGCACCAAGGCTCCCTACTGGGAAATTGGAGGGTGGTGATTGGTCTGATAGGGAGGCTAAACCTTTTGAACCCACTCCTAAGAAAAAGAAGATAAAAGGTATATAGCTCTTACTCATTACTAATATCTACTAAATATTATGTAATGTAGCTGAAATGGATTTCTTGAAAAATGTCTAAGTGAATTTGGATGCGGGAGAGGATATGCTGGAGGCTTTGCCTTTGAGCACTAAATGTAAGCCTATTATAAGGAACATCCTATCTTTTTCATGTTCCAATAGGGGCGAATGCACTAAACCACCCTTCCTCGTCTCTTGTTAAGAAGGTGCCTCCTCTTCCTCCCCCTCTCATATGAAAGAATAAGGGTAAGGATAAGGTGATGGATAATGGGAAGAAAGCAAAGAAAAGGAAAAATCCTCTTTCAATTGAAAGCAGTTTTGAAGATGAGCAAAGAGGACAAGAGAAGATAGAGGCCCTACAAGCCCTGAAGGAGGAATGTTTGAACCTGAAGAAATCGTTGAAGACGAATCTGAACGACATTGTATAAAATCTTGCCATTTGTGACAAGTTTTAGACTTTGTTAATCTCCAACCTGATACTAAAGATTGTGCATTTAGAGCATATCAGTGCCATATGGGCTTGTAGGTGCTCAGGGAGAGCCAAAAAAGAGATCCACTGTTGAGGAGCATTCTACCATAAGTGCCCATTGATTATCTTTTGTTCATTTTTATTAAGAATTTCATTATGGTATATGAGTGTTCAATTTTTGAATAGGCGACTCCATAAAGAATAATAGAATTGGTGGAGGAGCATAAGTTTAAGGTGGCCAAGCTTTATTATCGATACTCTGATAAGGTGAATTAAAACCCTCAAGGTGGTGAGGCTAAAGAAAGCTTTAACATAGAGAGAGATAAAGTTGGTGAAGAAAGAAAAACAATTGGCAAAAAAGGAGAGCCATCTAAAGATTGCCTACTCTACGATACGGGGTCTGCATGATTGTGTAGATATTGTTGCCTCTGTGGGTATAGCAAGAGAGGGAGAAATGTCCACCCTGCATTATTTAATTCTAACGACACATGGCCAGACTAAGAAGAAGGTCCTGAAGCAAGACCAGCTAGGGCTGGATCTCTTGAAGCTGAAGCGCATAGACCTGAACAAGATTTAGGAGGCTTGTAATGCTCATGCCAAGATAGATAACGGTGAGACATCAACTTTTGACACTCTATATCCCATCTTTAAATACTAGTTAAACGAGAAAACGAATATGGTCAAGGTGGTGATGGTTCTAGGGCATAGGGAGACATCAGCTTCTGAGGCATACTCGTTTAGTGGCGAACTCACTACATCCCTGTTCGGGTTGGAAAAACTTATTCCTTTGTCTTCTGTTCCTGAAGGGGTGTTCAAGATAAGGGTGTTTCCTATTCTTCTACTAACTAGGTTATTAAAGGTTCCAATGAGGTGGTGGATTTAGAGGGTTCTCCTTCTGAAGTTTAGAAGGAAAAAAACAAATGCAGAGGACTCTCCCTCCAAAAGTTCCAAGGAGGTAACAGTTGTTCTAGACCCTCATCCTCCTAGAATAAATATCCTCTCCATTATTCGAAAGTTTGTATTTTGTATTTCCTTTGCAATGAACTTTTTTTTTTGTAATGAATATATTTTGGTTTTCTATTTTGCTCTTCTATTTTTGTCCATTGTAATGAATAAGTAACAAACACTTAAATAAGTTAACTTAATATATATGAAATGATTAAAGATAACTCCCTTGTTCAACAAATAAATATTGTATTACAACCTTTTTGAACTTGTAGGTATTGACTTGCATGCCTTTAACCAAACAAGTTGAACTTGAACTTGAAATAAGAACCATTATTAATGACTAAGTAAAAGAACTTGGATAATCAAATTCTTGATAATCCAACTCTAGTATGTGAGATTGTTCAGCAGGTCATCCTTTAAGTAAATGAATAAATATATTTTGAGAACTTAAAGTTATAAAATTTGAACAAGTTATTGCAATTATTACTGTATATTTAGATGACATGATCTTTTGGCTAAACCACTGAGATTGTTTGTGAGGCTGGAATTTCATACTCATAAATTCTTAAGGTGATTAATGCTTGCATTTACTTCTGCTTTTGGTGCTATCAATCATTCTTCACAATTTATTCCTTAGGGAAATAAGCACTTATGGATTGTAGAATCCATACAAATCAATGAACCTTTGTTAAAAAGGTTGAACTTTATACTTAGCGAAAAAATTTATGACTTTTAAGGGAGAGTTTGACCATATTTTTATGGCTTTTCAGGGTAGCCAAACCCTTATACTTAATAAAATTTTATGGTTTTATTAGGTGAATCGAACCTGTATTACTTGTGGAAGTAAAGAATATTATGGCCTTTTTAGGGGTTCGGACCTTTTTAAAATAATATATACTAAAATACCTCTTTATTAGTAGATTTGTGAAGATTGTCTACATTCCAAAATCTTGGAATTAGTTATCCCCCTAGCATTGCTAACTGGTAGGCTCCATTTTCGGTCACATTTATGACTAGGTATGGACCCTCTTAATTTGCTCCAAGATTTCCTACCCTCACATTCCTTTTGCCTATTTCTGCTTTCCTAAGAACAATATCTCCTTTCTAAAAGGATCTTTGGTGAACTCTTTTGTTATGGTATGCAGTAACTCTAGCTTTGTATGTTGTTGTTCAGATAGTTGTTTGTTCTCTTTATTTTTTAAGTAAGTTAATGTGTAACTTTACTCCATTATTGGCATCTAGATTGAAGTGTTAAACTCTAGGACTGCTCATGTCAATCTCTACTGGAACTACTGCTTTTATGCCATACATTAGGCTGAAGGGTGATTTTCCACAGGCTTTTATAGGGTTCATTCTATACGCCCAAAGAACATAAGTTAATCTTTTGTGCCCATTCTCCTTTGGCTTCATTAAGTCTTTTCTTTAGTCTACTATAGATCGTCCTATTGTTAACTTCTATTTGCCTATTTGTTTGAGGATGAGCCACTGAAGTTTATCTGAGGTAGATGTGGAGGTTCTTGTAAAATTACTTAAAGTTGTCATAGTCGAACCACTTATCGTTATCCATGATTAGTAGTGTGTTGGGGATGCCAAATCTATAAATAACTTCTTTTTAAAAGAAAATTTCTACCTTTATAGTTGTGATAGTGGCTACTACTTCGATTTCTATCCATTTAATGAAGTAGTTGATGGTGACAATGATGAACTTTTTTTCCCAGTTGCTTGAGGGAAGGGACCTAGGATGTCTATTCCCTAAATGGCCAATGGCCAAGGACTAGTGATGTCGGTCTACTAAACTGCTGGGACTTCAAAGATTTCGTCATGTGTTTTACATTTTTCACAAGAACCTACTAATTCTTCAAAGTCCTTCTTAATAATTAACCAATAAAACCCTTAGAGTAAAGCTTTACAAGCCATAGTGTGCCAACTATTGAACCTTTTTAGGTTCCAAGTTTTTATTTTGATGATAAAAAATAAGTCTTAGGACTAACTATTTGCCTAAGTTATTTATGTTAAATCTTGTAGATACAACACTTCATTAAATAGTGATGTTTGGAGAAGATTTTCTTAATAGCACACTACACTACAACTGAAGATTTTAAGGTTGAAAACTCCAAGCGTTAAAGAGTGAAAGTCAAAGTAAACTAAATTGAATAGTCCAACAAGCATTACCTTCTTACAACAAGCATTGGAAAAGTGTTCTAATTTATGCTACACTCTTCATACCTCTTAATAGGAGTTGTGTTTTTACAATAAGTGTGGAGATGTGTCTAACATGTGTGTCGAGATTTCCAACTACTGTTGAACTTCTTTTGAAAATTTTGAAATAGAGCATGAAACTCACACCTTTTGAAAATCAACAACAGGCAATGATCATACTTCAACAAAGATAGAAAACACTTGAAAAATGGCTAGTAGCTAGTTTCAATAGGTGTGTTGAATAGGACCAATGATCGTTCAAGTCACAAATCAATTGTCAACCAATGGTCTTTGTAAAATTCAACAGGGGTGGGTGCATTAGCAACAACCATGGAAATCCATCAACGAGTGTTAATCATTGACAACTGTAATAAAAAGTGATAACTCTTTCTCTAGCGACTAGTTTCTTGTTTTAACTTATAAAAGGAACCACACTCAACAGAAATAAAACTGAGAACTATTCTACTAAGTGAGTATTTCATTATGAAAGCTATTCTCAATCAAAAAGATTATTACAATATGAATAAATAGTGATTTAGCATCTAAAAGAGATTCATTGGTCAAGCTTGCAAGAGTGCTATATAGAGTTATCTTCAAATTGGAGTTTGAAGGACAAGCTTCTTGAGAACTCTCTTCACATTCTCAATCACAACAAGCATACTTTGTGAATGTACTTTGATTGTTCATTTTTACTTAAGTGATAGAGTTTTTTCCTTTTTCTAAAAGTGTTGTAATTTTATGTGAGAAAAATCTAAGTTAGGAAACCTTTAAAAACCATATCCTATGAAAGGTTTAAAGTATTGCATGGAAACTACTTTAGGTTAAGGTTTAAGTGATAGCCGCAAACTATTTGTAAAGGCTTGATAGTGATTAGAAATATATCACTTATAAAGGCTTAGTAGTGCCTAAAAATTTATTATTGAAAAGGTTATTGATAACGCCTTAAGCTATATAAATAGTGAAGTCTCTAGTGGGGATATTGGAGAAGAGGACATAGGCAAGTTATGTTGAACCTCTATAAACCTTGAATGTTGATTCTTCATTTATTTTTGCATTTAGTTTCAATTCGTAAATTGTTATTACCCTATTCAACCCCCCCTTCCAAGGCACCAAGGGACCATAATTGGTATCAGAGCTAGTCTCTTTATGATAACTTAAGTGCACAGAGCAAAGATCAAGACAAGTCATAAAGAATCATAATCCATTCACAAGCCTCCATTCTTCAAAAAAGAGATTATTATAGATATCGAAAGAATCATATGGAGATCTTTCTTGATAGTGAATCTACTTACTTATGGGACATTGTTAAAAGAGGAAGAGAGGTTCCAACAAAACTAGTAAGAGATGTTCTCGTGCTAAAGCCTAAAAGTAAGTGGACTGCAGAACAAAAGAAAGCAAACTTGAAAAATAAAAGAGTAATGCATGTTCATTTTTGTGCAATTCATAAGCCTTAATCTGCCAAGCTAATTATGTGTACATCAGCTAAAGAGATATGGGACACATTGCATACTCAACATAAAGGAATAGGTGAAGTAAAGAAGAAAAAGATACCAGTGCATACATATAAGCATGAAACATTTGTATACCTACCTGGTGAGACTATTACTAAAATGTACAACAACTTTATAAACATTATTAGTACTCTCAAGAACTTGGGAGAGTCATAGACAAATGAGGACATGGTAACCAAGATTTTGAGAACACTTCTCAAAGACAAGTAGGGAACTAAGAAGACAGTAATAGAAGAAGCCAACAAACTGAAAGTTCTATCACTTGATGAGCTTATAAGGAATTTATTGGCTCATGAGATCACTCTTAAGAAGCCTATTGAAGACATAGGAATGAGAAAGAAAAACTTGGTATTAAAAACCAAAGAGGAATGTTCTGAAATTCCTTCCACTTCTTATTTACTAACATTTTCCTCTTCTAATGATGATGAAGTCAGTAGTGAAGATGAGCATTTTGCCTTTATCACCCACCAAGTAAAGAAATTCCTTTTAAGCAAAAAAGGAAAGATGATAAGAAAATCACCAAGAGTCAACTCATCTACTATGGATGCAATGAGAAGGGGCATATAAAATCAAATTTTCCTAAAATTAAGAAAAAAAAGCAATCACCCTTTAAGGAAATCTACCTCCAATAAAGGAAAGGAAGTGTATAAAGCCACTTAGGATGACACTAGTGATTCTGAACCTAGTGAAGATAAAAGAAGAAAGGAATTTGCCAACTTATGCCTCATAGCAATTAAGGAACAACTAAATGAATCCTTATGTGAAGATGCATCCAACAGTGACAATGATGATGATATAAAGGTAAATCCTTTTGACTCCTACTCTAAAGATAAGTTATACTCTATAATTGTCAAACTTACTATGAGCATGGAGACTCTCAAGTCCAGCACCTCCTTTCTTTAAAGAGAACAAATCTTTGAAAGAATGTGTTAAGGGTCAAGGAACTCTAGCTAAAGAGGTAAAGTCTCTCACAACTGAGAATCTTAATCTAAAGCAAAATCTCAATAAGTTCACTAAATGAAAGGAGAAGTTAGACTCCATCCTTGAGGTTCAAAGGAGCACATCCATAGTAGATGAGTTGACTCTATCCTTAATGGTACAAAGGTAAATTCTTAACACAATCACACACGATTAAGATATGCTTCCACTATAGCAAATTATGCTTACGTGTACTACTCTCACAAGCTTGAGAGGTGAAGTTTGCAAAGATATAAAACTTGGCATAACTAAGGGTATGCACACATACAACACAAGAGAGTCTCTCACATGAGATACACACCTAGACATACTACTTAAATGAGCTACAAGTCTAAAAGACACTATATGCATGTTCCACCTAGAAGCAGGACACTAACCCACTTTGATGGTGATTGTTTCTACTATGGTATGTATGGCCACATTACCTATCATCGCCAACCTAGAAGGCCTGATGAGCAGTTGGCAAGAGCTAACCCCCTAAGACCCAAGAAGGTTTGGGTTCCTAAGATATAACTCTTATTATTTTGCATATGTGTTTAAAATCTCAGGTTGAAGTGTAAAAGTGGTACCTTGAAAGTGGATGTTCAAGGCACATAATAGGAGAAAGTTAGTTCTTCTCACATTTGGAAAAGATAGAAGGACTTAGAAATATGTCTTTTGAAGACAATAGCAAAGCCAAAATTGTTGGCATAGATAAAGATGGTAAGGATGTTGATTCTCCCATCCTAGATAAAGTATTCCTTATTGATGGACTAAAGAATAACTTGCTAAGTGTAAGTCAGTTGTGTAACAAAGGACTTACAGTCATGTTTGAGCCACAAGCATGCAATGTATCAAGGATGAGTGATAACAAGATTTTATCCATTAGTAAAAGAGTTCATAATATTTATGTCATTGATTTAAACTCACTTGCTAACCATAATGCAAAAGTGTTTAGTTTCAATAGTTAATGAATGAACAACCTGGCAGAGAAGGCTAAGACATGCTAGCATGGATCTCCTCAATAACTTAAAGAAAAAATACTTGGTTGAAGGTTTACCTAAAATCAAGGTTACAAAAGAAGGAGTTTGTGAAGCATGTTAAGGAGGTAAACAAATTAAATCCCTCTTCAAAGCCAAGAACAAGGTAAGCACTACTAGACCATTGTAGATGCTTCAAATAGATTTTTTGGGCTACTAAGGCAGCGAGATTAGGAAGCATCCATTATGCATTTGACATAATGGATGACTACTCTAGATATAATTTGGTGTTGTTCCTCCCATATAAGGGTTCTTATTTTTAGAACCTTTGCCATGAGAATTCAAAACCAAAAGGATTTGAAAATATATTTTATTAGAAGTGACCATGACAGTGAGTTTGAGAATTCTAAGATTCATAACCTCTATGAAAAGTATGGTATCTCATACAATTTCTCAATTCCTAGAACTCCACAATAAAATGGTGTGGTGGAAAGGAAGAATATAACTTTTCAAGAAATGGCTAAAACCATGTTGAATGAGCATATTCTTCCTAAGTATTTTTTGGTAGAAGTTGTGAATACTTCTTATGATGTCTTAAATAGTCTTAGTGAGACCCTTGTTGAAGAAAACTCCATATAAGTTGTGGAACAATAAAGAGCCCAAGATTGCATATTTCAGAGTTTTTGGTTGTAAGTGTTTTATTTTAAACACTAAGGACAACCTAAGCAAGTTTGACTCCAAATTTGATGAAAGAATCTTCATTGGATACTCTACCACTTACAAAGGGTATATAGTTTTCAATAAGAGAACACTTATTACAAAGGAGTCTATGCATGTTGTATTTGATGAATCTAACCCCATTTTTATAAGAATAGAAGAAGATGTTGATGATCTTACAGATCCCATGAGTGAGCTAAACATTGGTCACAAAGGAAAGGATATAAATAAGCAATAAAAGGAGAGAAATGAAAGAAATGAAGCTTCATCTCCTCTACCTCTTAGTAAAGAGAAAACTCAATTGGAAAGGGACTGAATTTTCATAAAAAGATCACCCAAGGGATCTTATCATTAGCGATTCATCAAATCCAATAACAACTAGATCATTTTTTAGAAATGCATGGTACCAATTTTGCCTTTGTATCCCTTATTAAGCTTAAGACCATAGATGAGGCTATTAGGGATGAACATTGAGTTCTTGTTATGCAATAAGAGCTCAACTAGTTGAAAGAAACAAAGTATGGACCTTAGTACCCAAACCACAAAACCATTCCATTATTAAAATCAAATAGGTATATAGAAATAACCTTAATGAGCTTGGAGCCATTATTAGGAACAAGGTTCAGTTAGTAGCTAAAGGCTATCACCAAGAATAATGGATTGACTTTGATAAGACTTTTCCACCTGTAGTTAGACTTAAAGCCATTAGAATTCTTCTTGCATTTACATCGCACATGAATTTCAAGTTGTACTAAATGGATGTCAAAAGTCCATTACTAAATGTTTATATTAATGAGGAAGTTTTTGTTGAATAACCTCCTAGATTTGAAAGTCATTGCATTCCAAATCATGTGTATAAACTTACCAACCCTTATATGGCTTGAAGCAAGCTCCAAGAGCTTGGTATGAAAGACTAAACAACTTTCTTTTAAAGAATAGTTTCATTAAAGGATTGGTAAATACCACTCTCTTTAAGAATGAGGATATCTTATTAGTGCAAATATATATAGATGATATCATATTTAGTGCCACTAATGTTTGCTTGTGTGAAGATTTCTCTAAAGTAATGATGAGTGAGTTTGAGATAAGCATGATGGGAGAACCTAAATTCTTCCTTAGATTGCAAATCAAACAAGGGAAGGAAGGGATCTTCATCAATTAAGCCAAATACAGAAAGGAGATAACTAAAAGATTTGACATAGATAATAACAAACCTTGTAAAACACCAATGAGCACTAACATTAAACTAGACATGGATGAACAAGGTAAGAATGTGGATCAAAAGTTATACCAATGTATGATTGGTAGTTTACTTTATCTTACAGCCTTTAAACCTAATATCATGTTCAGTGTTTGCTTATGTGCTAGATATCAATCCAATCCTAAGGAATCACACTACATGTTATAAAACACATATATAAATATCTTACCGATACTCCCAACTTAGGACCCTGGTATCCTAAGAGTTTGAAACGGTCTGAGGCCAACACCTATAAATCAAATAGGCAAGTGCACCTATCGAGTATGGTATAGCGTAGGAGTATCAAGTGTCAATCCTTCAAGGATTAAATATACTAGTATTAGCCCTTTCTCTATTATGTAACAGGTAAATTAAAGTGAATTAATTAACTAATTTAAACTAAAATAAATTATTTTGACAAACTAGATTAATGAAAATATGAACTAGTGGAAAAAAGGTAATCGATATGACAAACGACACTCAAGTATTGAATCCCCTAAGACTTGTTAAGAAATTAATTTTCCAACAATACAATCTAATTCAATGTTTATGAAACCATGGAAATCCCTTAGTATGTTACAATCCTCCTCAAGTTAATTAACATCTAATTATAGATTGATTAATTGGAATCTCTTCCTAATTAAAACTATCGAGTATAGTATAACATAGGAGTATCGAGTGACTATCTCTCAATGACTAAAAGTACTTGTATTAGCTCTTTCTCTATTATTTAATCGGTAAATTTAAGTGAATTAATTAACTAATTAAAAACTGAAATAAATTAATTTGACAAACTAGAATAATGAAAATATGAAATAATGGGAAAAAGGTGACCAATATGATAAATGACACTCAATTATTGAATCCTCGTAAAACTTGTTAAGAAATTAATTTTCCAATAATACAATCTAATTCAATGTTTATGAAATCGTGAAAATCTCGTGTATGTTAAAATTCTTCTCAAGATAATTAACATCCAATTCTAGGTTGATTAATTGGAATCACTTCCTAATTAAAACCCATAAAATTGCATTATAGTTCTTTTGAATTTCACTATTAGGTTTGGCCCTAATTTGGAGTATTTATGTTATCTTATCTCTAGGGTTACATGCAACTCTTTTCAATTGTGCTAAATCTATTCAATAACTTAATTTTTCTAAGTTTAAAGAATTGTAAAGCAAGAATCAATAGTCAGGACATATCAATTTCAAGACGAGCAAACATAATTGAATTCCATAAAATAATGAAAAGATTGTATTATCTAAAAAAAATTACAATTCAAAACTCATCTTACGATTCATCATATCCAAGTGTCTAACTAATTTAGTTCTTAATGGAATTACTAGCCAACATCAAAATAAAAAGAAAATAAAATAGAAAAGTTTTCATGATAAAACTCTTGTAGTCTCTAATTCTCTTCAAGCTTGATGGATGACTAATAATTCTCCTCTTTCCTATGTTTTTTCTCTAGAAAAAGAAAAATAAAACAAAACAAAAACGTTCTTCCCTTTGGAATTCTTCTCCAACTATTAATACTCCATTACTCCCCCTCAAAATAGGAAAAAAATATCCTCCTCCACCATTTAGGAAAAAAATAATAATAAACCCTCCTTCAGAATAGGACTAGACTCTTCCTTAATTGAATTAGGAAAGGATTAAAATTTTGTCTAAAAAATATCAAAAAGGGTCCCTAAAATGTCAAATTTTTGCTCAATCCCTGAACTTCTGAAATTGTACAATTTCACCTAGAAAACTCCCACAATTCATCAATCAGCTCAAAGTTCCAGAAATTTCTATAAAATTACAAAATACAAGCCAAAAGTGAGACATCATTTGATATTTTTTCAAATTAAACTCAAGTAACAATAAAACTAGCCCTAAAAAAATACTAAAAAAAAAAGAACTATAAAATATCCTCATTTGAATTAAATGCATATTATGATGCTAATTTTGTTGGTTGTACCTTAGATAAAAATAGCACTTCAGGCACATGTCAATTACTTGATCAATGTTTAGTGTACTAGAGTAGTAAAAACTAAAACTCAATTGCTCTATCAACTACAGAAGCTGAGTATGTGACAGTTGGCCTATGTTGTGCCCAAATCCTATGGATGAAATAACAACTTCTTGATTACAAAGTTGTTGTAAAGCAAGTTGTTATTAAGTGTAAAATACTAGTGTTATAAAGTTGTCTAAAAATCTCATTCAGCATTCTAAAAGTAAGCATATAGATAGAAGACATCATTTTATTAGAGATCATATGAACAATGTCAACATTGTGTTGGAACTTGTTGATACTAACCATTAATTGGTAGATATCTTTACTAAACCTTTTTGTGATGAAAGGATGCAATTCATCAAAAGGAAACTTGGTATGATTGATGGCAACACCTTGTGATAGCATCAAACAGGTTCATCTCCTTCTCAATTTACTTATGATCATTGTTGTATATGTTGTTATTTGATCAATTTTGAAGCTTTTAGATTCAATGACTAAAAGTTTTAATTATGAATGATTATCATTAATCTGTCCAAATTTCAGTTGAATTCTTGACTTTTCATAGAATTTGATTGATAATGTTCATCAACTAAGCTTTAAGGTTTTTCAAAATGATTATTTCATTGAAAAATGGGTTTTAATTGAGTTTTTTACTAATGAACATTTTCAATGCTCATTTCAGTATTTCCCACAGCCATTATAATATATGTGAAGCCATTAATTTGGATCTGTTGGATTCTTGATCACCGCAAACTACTAACAATTATTGTCTGCATTTTTAATGACCATTGCAAATTTGCCACCATCGTTGGATGAGCAAGTTGTGAAATAGGTTAACAGTCATATCCAATAAACATTGCCATTATTGATATGACCATTGACATCCTTCAATAGTCATATTTTTTTAAAAAAATGAGGGCGTGTTAAACAGTTATTTAAACCCTAATTTCAATCATTTTTGGTATCTGCTCTTACTTTACATCCTTTACATCTCTCTCAAATCTCTACTGCATAATCATCTGTTTAATCACACTCATCATGGCACCCAAAATCGACTCCACCAAGAGATTCAAACAAATTGTAAGAAAAAAACCCATAACCATCCTCCTTTAGATCTAGCTCAGAAATAAAGAAAAACCTAGCTTCTCTATTGGTTCAAAAGAAGAAGAGAACTCCAGAACAATCAATAACTCAACCACAAATGAAGGAAGCCAAAGCCTCTTCTAAAGCTAATAGAAAAAGTAAAATGTTCTAACAAGCTAAACCAAAGCATTCAATCAAATCTATTTAAAAAAAAATGCAGTTGCCACCCTGCTACCTCAATTGCCATTTAAAACTTACAAGGAAAACGACATGGCATAAAAGCTAGTGAAACGACAACTTAATAATGGAAAATTCTTAGGATGGAATGACTTGTAAAGATATAACCTGGTAGAGCAAGTGGAAAAGCTCATGATAGGGATTGGTTAGGAACTCTTTTTCCACATTAAGGAGCCTGCAAATGTGAAATTAACAGTAAAATTTCTAATAACTTTAGAAGTTCTTGATGATGACTATAACATGTATGATGAACTAGGTACTATTAAATTCATACTATTTTGGAAAAGGTACAAGGTTCACCCAAATGACCTAGTAAGATGTTTTGATGCAGTAAATAAAGGTCTAACCAAACCTTTATAAACCTTGTGTGTTGATGCTTCATCTCTTTTTGCATTCAGCTTCAATTTATAAATTTGTCATTGCCATATTCAACCCCCCCATTCTAGGGCATCAGTAGACAAAACAGACCTTCATGTGTGTCACAGATCCCTTCGTGGATCTCCTAAAGAATGTAGTTGTCTTCCTCTTTAAAGACATACATTGCCCAAAGATGTGTGGTTAATGTTCTGTAAAGCGTTCCATCTTGGTTTAAATATTTGTCGCTATTTTCTACACCTTCAATGCTTATGTTTGATCTTCTAGTAATTCCCTTTTGTTGAGGTATTAGATGATTAGTCTCATCCAAGCGTTCGGTTCTGCTACATTGAAGAATTCTTATTCAGCTATGAAGGGTTGGAGTTGTTATTCCATAAGTTGGAGGTTCTGAAATGCCTTCCTTTATTTTACTATTATTTTAGCGATGTTGTATGCTTCCACATTATTTTCCCTAAGTATCTAAACAATTGTCCATGTTCCTCCTTGTTGAGTGAGCTTGTTGAGTAGGTGTCAGCACCTCTTCAAATATTTTGCTAAGTTATCATCTTTGGTTTGAAAGTCTCCTGTGACTTGGTTAACAGTTAGCATAGAGTCGTTGAACACTTATAGTTCTTCTACTTTTACTTCAAGGGCTAGGTTAAGCCTAGTGATCAAAGTCTTATATTCTGCAACATTGATAATAGCATTGAATTTTAAGGTAATAACATATATTATTTTAAGTTTACTAAGGCTTTGAAGGATCACTCTTACTTCTATTCCATGTTCATTGGAGGTTTCATCCATGTGCAAAGTCAGTGTCTTTCGGTAATGCCCTAGCCTATTAGTCACCTATCATCTCTATAACAAAGTCAATTAAACATTGGGCATTTAAGGTTATTTAGAGTTCATACTTGATATCATTTTCACAAAGTTGAAGGCCCAATGTGCCAATCTATCAAAAGTATCAAGTTTTTGGAGAGCTCTTTACAGAGGTTGATCAGTTTGCACCGTAATGGTGTGTACTTAGAAGTAGGGTCTTAGTTTCCCTGTCGAGACCACCAAAGCATGATAAGCTTTTCTAACTTCGAATATCTCATAACTACTTTTGGGTTGTCTAGTATAATAAATAAAGTGTTGTTTGCCATTTACTTTTTGGATTAATACCCAAGCTAACGTTTCTTGTCCCATGATAAGGTAGATGTAGAGTGTTTCTCATATTTTGGCTTTGTTTAGGAGAGGAATGATGGTAAGAAATGCTTTGAGTTCCTTGAACATTGTCTGATAGTATCTGGTAGTCATATGACCATTTGACATGCTTCATATTCTTCAAACTCCTATAGAATGGTAGACAACTTTTCACCGAATAAGATATGAATTGCCTAGTGTTATGATCCTTCCATTCAGCTTTTAGACATCATTGATGGTTCTTAGAGGTCTCCTATCTAAGATGGCTTAGATCTTTTTAGGATTTGTCTTAATACTCATTTAAAAATCATAAATCCCAAGAATTTTTCTTTCTTTACTCCAAAGGTATACTTTTCTGGATTCAACATCATGTCATACCTGTTTAAAACACTAAAACTTCTTGTAGATCATCTGTATGAGATTCATCAATTTTATTTTTGACAATAATGTCATCTACATTTACATTGTTACCAATCTGGTAGCTGAATATGAAGTTCATTAACTTTTGATAGGTGATTCCTACATTCTTCAATCTAAAAGGCATCTTTGTATAGAAATAGGTTTCCTGATCTATGATAAAAGTAGTCTTCTTCTCATCTTCTAGATCCATCGATACCTGATAGTATCCTTGGGTCATATCCAAATAGATGTACTTGAAAAAGTAAACAGTTGACTCTACCAGCTGGTCAATGTTTAGTAGCAGCTAATTATCCTTCAAGCACACCTTATTCAGGTCTATGAAGTCGACACACATCCTCCATTTTCCATCTAGTTTCCTGACCATAACAACATTGGCTATCCAATTAGGATATTTTACTTCTCTAATAATACCTGCTTTTTGAAGTTTGAATGTTTCCTCTCTCATGGCTTCCTGCCTTTCGGGGATGAATCTTTTCTTTGTTTTATAGGTTTTTCCTTGGGATCCATATGCAACTTGTGATAAACAACAGAAGGGTGGATCACTGAGATCTATTTTAGCTTGGAAGCAAACATCCCAACATTCTTTCATACCATATGGAACAGTTGTTTAGTCACCAATTAGCTTATGTCCACACCATACTTGCTTAATTTATCTGTAGAAATCTTAAGTTCAATTAACTCACCAGTAGGCTCTAAACGCTCTCGTTGTTTTGGGTTGAATATGTCACCTTTGCATGTTTAATGAAGTGTTATGTCATTGCACTCAATCGCTGACTTCTGCCTCCCTTGAACTATTACAACTCCTTTTGGTATGGGTATCTTTATAACTAAACATCTTATGTTATGTGTTGCTCTTATTTTATAGAGGTACAACCTACCTAATATCCCATTGTATGGGAATTCTTCATCAATTATATGAAATAAAGTCTCTGTCATAGATGTTAGCCAAAACTGATCATCAGTCATTTTTACTGCAAGAGCATTTTCCCAATAGATCGCAACTTTTTTCCTCTTAATCCTACAAGCGGTTTTCCTTCTCTTTTGAGGTTCACTAGTATTTCACCCATTGCTTTATAAGCTTACTCTGTGAGTGCATTTGTAGCGCTACCTCTATTTACTAGTTGTCTCTTAATAAGATATTCATTTAGGATCCCTTATATTATTAAGGCATCGTTGTGGGGTCCTTTAATATGCTCCTCATCTTCAGGATCAAAACGTAACTATCGGAATGTCTGCCTTTTAGGTATTTATAAGGAAGATTTCTAAACGTTGGCTCTTCCTGATGGAGCTATTAGGTTGGTTACCCCTCTTCTCCCCCCATGATCACGTTGATGACTTCTGCTATCATTTTGCGAGGATGTTCTTTTATTATTCGTTCAGAATCCTCTCTTTTGGTCTCTTTCCTTTATCATCCTTCACAAATTTTTGAAGGGCTTTTGTTTGTATTATTTTTCTACCTCCTTCTTAAAATCCCAACACTATTTAATATCACATCCATGGTCTTTATGAAACCTATAAAATAGAGATTTATTCCTCTTATTCATCCTATCAAGGTTCAGCCTTCGAGGGTATTTAATGTTAGTTCCATTCTCTTTAATTCATAGAAGAATGTTATCTCTAGTCTTGTTAAGTGGTGTGAATTGAAAGTCTCTGCTATCTTTTGCTCCAGCAAAGGAAGGGGTGTAATTCTGCAATGTCTGATGAGTGGAACTATTAGGTCTTTTGTCTTAGGCCCTCTTTTAGTTCCATCATTCACCATTCTTATGTTCCTCCCTCATTCCTTCATCCAGACTTATATATCTATTAGATATGGACATTAGTTTAGAGTACGAATCAATCACCTTAGTGTGAAGTTTTTCTTTTAGTCGTCTGAATATGGCTTTTGTTCGCATAGCCTCTATGGTTGTCTTTACATTTATGGTTTCTAGTTGTCTCCACATTTATGGTTTCTATCTCTATTACTTCCTTTATTAAACTTGTCTACATATTCTTGAAGGGTTTCATCTTACCTTTGCCTTCAAGATCTTAAAAAACTAGTTTTCCTCTTGCGACGAATGTTAATGGTTAACTATGAAAGAAAGACATGTTTAATTCTTTATATGAATGTATAGAGCTGGAAGGTAGTTGAAGGTACCACCTTTGTGTTATTTCAGTGAGAGTAGTGGGGAAAACCGTACAAAGGTTGGCATCTGAGATGTTATTTAGCAATATGGTGGTTTGGAAGGTGGACAGATGTGTGCGGGAATCTTCTGTTCCATTATATACCTACAAGGTGGGAAGCTTCCATTTAACTAAAAACTTTTCCTCAATGATTTCTCAAGTAAGGGAAAGGCCTCCAAGTACTTATTGACCGATCAAAATTTTGCTTTAGATTGTTCATCCTGGGAATCAGATTCATTTTCCATTTTAAATTTGGCCTTTTCCTTGTCTTCAATCAGCATTTTGGTCTTATTGTTTTGGTGGGTGGTCCTGGACCCATGCTAGTTTGCTTGTAGAGGGGGGTTGTTCCACTTGAGGCTCTCTAGCTAGTGGTGAAGGGTTAGGTGTTGCTAGGTTTGCATTCAAGGCCTTAGTTATGTGTGCGTTGAATGAGTCTCGGGTTGTTTTCATGATTCTCGCCAAAGCTTTCTGAAACTGAGTTAGGGCATTTTTAATAGTCGTGGTTATTGCTTGAGCAATTGGATTAAAAGGATGATTAGATGGTGTATACTCTGGGGAGTTTTCCTCCTCTTGGGAGGGGTGTGGTGCATTTCTATAATGAACGACCATTTTTCCTTTAAGATCAAAGGATGAGGTTTACAAATAAAGTGTTTGGAACGATAAAGGTGGGAAATTTAGGTGAAGAAAGAGTGAAAGTTCCTTACAGACAATGCCAATTGATGGCCCTTTAATCTCCAAGAAGATTGAATGACATATTAGGAAATGAGCAAACGTGAGCTAAAGGAGACTGTGTTTCCCACAATCACTCTGATGCTTGAGTTAGTAAGTGAAAAAAAGCTTGAGAGCTTAAGAAAAATGAGAGCTTGAAAGTAGATAACAATGAAAATCCCTAGCGATAGAAAAAAACATACCTTTGATGTGTAGGGAAAATGATTATTTATACCCTAGTTGCTTTTGGATTTTTTCCAATTGTGTCAAGACTATATCAGTTGGCTTTGTCATTATTTCGAGATATCCAAAAAAAATGTGTACCATGTAGTCGCCTAATATTCTCTAAATATTACTGGTTCTTTGTCTTCTAGTGAACTCTCTGAACAATGTAACGTTTGACAATTCGGTGTTCATCCTTCAAAGTTCTTCTCAATTGTTCTCTATGTTTGGTTCTCAAGGGCTAATTCATGAAAGAAACTTGCTTTCTCATAAGACTTTTGCCTTTTCAAGGAGGCGTTCAATTGTTTGAACTCTATCAATGTTGAACTTGAATATGACAAAATTACAATTCATCAATACATCTTTTTTTTCATAGAATTTATTTCAATAATCGTTTTTCAGTCAAATTTTATATTAAAAATTAACAGAGAATATTATTGTTTTGATGAATTTATAATATGTTAAATTTAAAATTAAATGATAATCGGTGTAGTTAGAAGCTATGTAAAAATCATGTTTATTTTTTATTTTAAATTTTATATAAAATTTAACGAGATATATACAAAAAATAAATAAATAATATTGCAGAAAATGAATAAATATTGATAATATATATTCAAATTAAAAAATTATACATAATTTAGTATAGTAGTATTATTATAATCATATTCGAATGTTTTGAAAAAAAATTATAAATACTGAAATTAAGTCAAATAAAAAATAAACATTGAAATATAAAAATTATATACTGAATTTTAAATGAAAAATAGAAACTAAATACATCGTATCATGCTAATGTGGAGCTACCCTATCAGCGCCCTTCGTAATTTGAGAGGTCATGTATGAAGGTGACTCAAACTTAATAATTGATGTCTCATCAAGATTTTGAAATGCAGTAGCATGATGGGTCTACCTGAGTTATCTATACATCCCACTCAGCAGAGCTTAAGAGCCAGTGGATTTCGTCGATTCATAAATTCATAATCAAATATATCAATTTAAGTTCCACATCATAGCCTATTGAAGTAGCATAATTGACCTAATCAATGGTGCCTCTCGTCTTACAAATGTTATTAACCGCTCCCTTTTAATTTTGTGGGACAAGGATGGAGTTGGATGGTCCATAGATTAGGGTGTTTGGTAAGATGACTTTAAATGGTGTTGCACTTGAGTTTTGAAAGTTTGATAATAATGACACCTTAGGCAGAAGCCTTAACTAATATTAATAAATCAGTATGTATTCTGCGCTTGGTGTGCGTTTGAAATTATTTTTGATTTTTTAAAAATTTTGAATGTACAATTATATAATTTTTTTAATAGTATTATTATTTATTAAATTAATAAATAATAAATTAATAAACTAAACCTTAACTAATATTAATAAATTAATCCGTATTTTGCGCATATTGAGCGGTTGAAATTATTTTTAATTTGAAAATTTTCAAAGTACAATTATATAATTTTTTATATTATATATTAAAATTAAAATTTATTTCACATATAGATTAAAATTAATAATTAATATTAAAATTAAATGTATCATAATTGATGTAATAATAAATATAAAAATTAAATACTTCATAATTACTTTAACATTAATTGTCATTAATACATTACAAGAAATCAAATTTATAAAAATTATAAAAATGATGATGTGTCAAATAAAGAGTTATCTTTTTCTTTCCTTTGGCTTTATATATACACATACATACACATACGCACTAGCGAGATAATTCGTGCATTGCTATGGGTATTAAAAATTTTTGAAAATATAATAAAATTATAAGATATATTAAAAATGCAAGAAAAAAAAAACTAAATTTTGATTTATTGAGATAAAAATTTCCAAAACTTTTACCAAAAAAAAATTAATTGTCAACCTAAATATATAACACAAATACATGTGAAGCTAAAAAATTGTAAAGTTCAATTTTCAAACTTTGACTTTATTCCTATGAAATTCAAAACAAAATAAAATCATAAGATAGAAAAATCTACCAATTTAAATAGTAAATTTTTAGAATATAAATACGGAATTAAAAAAATATATCAAAGCCAACTAGTTCATTAAAAAGTTAGGTCAATTTTTTATAGTCAATAATCTATTGTCTCTTCTACATTTAACTATTGATATGAAAATAATTAAACCTAAATTAGATATTGTAAGTTATTGTTTTTCAAACATAACTCATCAATGGGGAAAAAAAAAGTCAACAATTAAGAGATTTGATACTTATTGATGAAAGAAAATTCACATATAGAATATGCATAAGTTAGATACAATCAAACAATAAACATTCATAACAATTAATCTGTAAATATATATGGAGTCTTCCTTCATATGCATATAGCTTCTTTTGTTTCATGTTCATAATCTTAGCTATGAATCACTATATTTTAGGCTAGAGAGTGAGTCTAAGTGATAACTAATAATCAATTAAACTAATAAGAAGAATAGAAGGTATAAAACACAATCAAATAAGCATCCTTCAATTTCCAAATAGAAGGTTGATTTATAAATTAGGTGATGAATGATAAAACTGAAAATTAAGTGTTGAAAATTTAAAAATTGAATTTTAAGTAATGAATGATTTAAATGCTAAAAGTTTTTAATTGTATAGTTTTTTTATATGAACGGAAAATTAAGAATTTAATTTAATTAATTTATTTGATAATTGTAATTATTAAATATATTTTGTTTTTAAATGTGAGTGCATTGAGTTATGAAGGGTAAATAGATCATATTAATAAAAATATTTTAGTATTTATTGGTTGAATCTGTTAACTATAATTTCAAATTAAAAATTTTGACTTATTATTTTAAGAGAATTTTAATTGAACTAAATTTTTCAATAATTGATAAACAAAATTATGAAACAAATTTAAAAAATTAAATATTTAAAATATTAATTTTAAATGCTGAATATAACTCCTTAATTTTTCTCATTTTTTTCTCTTAAATTCCTAAATAAAGTGGTTCTACATTAATATGGACCTTTTTTTTTATTGCGACCAGAAATAGTAGCTAGCATGCAGTAGTCCCAGCAGTGAAAGGGCCAAAACCTTAGTGCCAGTTTGCTACAATATGATATTGAAAACACCACCATCTTTGATATTTTCACTTCTCCACGACTTTCTTCAATCAACCAAGTTCTTATTAAATGAAAAAAAAAAAAAAAAGTGCCGAAGATATCGAATAGCAACTGCATCAAGGTTTCTTTTTTTGGCTAAATTTTGAAAAAATTCAAGAAATAAGGTTGCAACCATCTAAACTAAAGAAATAACAACAATTAAATCATATTTTTAACACATGAAAAATAATAAATACACATAATGTTATAGTATATATTCTATGTATCATACTTTAAGACACCAAATACATAAGTATCATCTTTCAAACTATATAATAAATAAACACTGTTCAATAACTACATTTATAGCTACAAATTCAAAAATCTACAATTAAGAATAAAATTTTTTCCTTAATTAGTCAATTCCTAAGTTTCATATTAAATCCTAATCTAACCAAACCTAATGTTAACTTCAAAATTGATATTGATGTTGTCCATGACAACTTGACAGCCAACTTTCCCTTTCAACCTGGCCCATTTACATCACACTTAACTCCGAATAACAAAACAATAGTAACAACATACTTAGCTCTTAATAACAAAACAGTAATAACAATTTTTTTGACCACATATTTTCTTAAGGTTTGATCTATCTAGATATTTAGCACCAAGTTAAGAGAAAGAGCATATAATACTATAATAACAATATAAATGATCCTTCAAAATTCTAAAGATTTAAAAAAAAAAAATTAGAGCTACCATAATAACAATATAATGATCCTTCAAAATTCTAAAGATTTAAAAAAAAATTGAAAAAATCAGGAATAATAAAATTATTAAAAAATAAAAAAGAACAAAGAAGAACAGTCAACATCAGAGTTGGCAAAATCCTAAATTATCATTTATCCTCTTTAATAATTATCTTAATTATTATGATATTAATCATGCAATTATGATGAAATCTATTATCCAATCTTAAGAATTTAAAAGATTCAATGAGCTCGACATAAATCTAAAACTAAAAGGTGCTCAGGTCCAGTTCAATTGACCAACATGTAAAAGAGCCCAACAAATTTAAAAGATGTAGCTTTTCTTTATTTTTTCGTCACTTTTCAATGTTTTTAAAATAGAGCCGATTAGCTAATTGATTGATTTTTGATTCGACTAGTTTAACTAATTTAATTAATTTAATAATAAATAAAATTTTTAAATATTTTAAAATAAAATAAAAAACAGACATATCTATAATAATATAAAAAAATATCTAAAAAACATAGATATATCTATAATAATTATAAATAAAAAAATAATATTAAAAATTAATCTAAAATGAACTAAGTAAATCACTAATACAATTTTTAATTTTATTGATTTAATCAATCCGTTAAGTCCCGTTGTGAAAATACTGTTCGTTTCTTACTCAAAAATACCATGGAATTCAAGACATTTTGCTTGAACTTCCACGTCATGTCTGATTTATGCTGATTTGAGCATCAAAATATCCTTGTTAGCCACTAACTTAGTACTCCATCTTATTCTTTTTTTTAGTGCATATCCACAAAATATTTAGATGAAATTGTATGAAGGACACGTCATTATTTACCATGTTCACATCCTTGAATTGAGTTCAAAGATGAATCTAGAAGTATAGTTATGGCTAAATATGACATTTAAAAGATCATATAGCTATTTCTGTTTCATATTTATGTGAAATGAAAATTTTATTTTAGATCATCATTAAATTTAAGGGTAATATTTTAAATTATGTTACTTTCTGTATTTTTTTTTAAAAAAAAAATTATGTTTCTATCATTATAACACTAAAATCATCCAAACGAGACATTGGATGCTACACAAAATAGATTTGACGTGGTGTATCTTTTTCCAAATATTAATTAAGAAGCAACGTGTTAGCCCGGAAACTTCAACGGCTGGTCTGTTCAATCACCTGATGAGTTAAATGAAGGGGCAACGAGTGTAGAATATTGATCCCAATATTTGATTTCGTTACTTAATTATTGATCTTTTATGTTGGTGTGCGTACTTAGAATCAGAAGAATAAATCAGAGCATTATCCTTGTAAGTAAAAAATATTAAGGAAACAGAGCTGACACGACAAGCCATGTTATTCAAGCTTTTGCTACTGGCATCTCTATTAGTTAGCTTGGCAGAGTCACAAGATCTCAATTTCACCTACAATGGCTTCCGGAACGCCAACCCAAGCCTTGATGGTATAGCTGAGATCACTTCTACTGGCCTTTTAAGGCTCACCAATTACACCTTAGTCCAGAGAAAAATTATGTTTCTGTTACTGTAGCATCCAAGCCACCCAAACAAGGCATTGGGTGCTACACAAGATGGATATCGTGCAGTGTATCTTTTTCCAAATATTAATTAAGAAGCAACGTGTTAGCCAGGAAACTTCAATGGCTGGTCTGTTCAATCACCTGATGAGTTAAATGATGGGGCAACGAGTGTAGAATATTGATCCCAATATTTGACTTTATTCCTTAATTATTGATCTTTTATTTTGGCCCGCGTACTTAGAACCAGAAGAATAAATCAGAGCATTACCCATGTAATTAAAAATATTAACGAAACAGAGTTGACACGACAAGCCATGTTATTCAAGCTTTTGCTACTGGCATCTCACTTAGTTAGCTTAGCACATTCACAAGATCTCAATTTCACCTACAATGGCTTCCGGAACGCCAGCCCAAGCCTTGATGATATAGCTGAGATCACTTCTACTGGCCTTTTACGGCTCACCAATTACACCTTAGTCCAGAGAAAAATCATGTTTCTATCACTGTAGCATCCAAGCCGCCCAAACAAGGCATTGGGTGCTACACAAGATGGATATCGTGCAGTGTATTTTTTTCCAAATATCAATTAAGAAGCAACGTGTTAGCCAGGAAACTTCAATGGCTGGTCTGTTCAATCACCTGATGAGGTAAATGATGGGGCAACGAGTGTAGAATATTGATCCCAATATTTGACTTTATTCCTTAATTATGGATCTTTTATTTTGGCCTGCGTACTTAGAACCAGAAGAATAAATCAGAGCATTACCCTTGTCATTAAAAAATATTAAGGAAACAGAGTTGACACGACAAGCCATGTTATTCAAGCTTTTGCTACTGGCATCTGTCTTAGTTAGCTTGGCACATTCACAAGATCTCAATTTCACCTACAATGGCTTCCGGAACGCCAATCTAAGCCTTGATGGTATAGCTGAGATCACTTCTACTGGCCTTTTAAGGCTCACCAATTACACCACACAAGAAAAAGGTCATGCCTTCTATCCGAATCCAGTACCATTCAAGAAATCCTCAAATGGATCTGTTTTCAGCTTCTCTACAACCTTTGTCTTTGCTATTTTACATCAAATTCCAACTATTAGTGGCCATGGAATTGCTTTTGTGATTGCACCAACAAAAGGCTTTCCAGGATCGCGTCCGGGCAAGTTCCTTGGTTTGTTTAATGAGACCAACGATGGCATTGACACCAACCGTGTTGTTGCAGTAGAGCTTGACACCATCTACACAAGTGAAGTCGGTGACATCAACAATAATCATGTTGGGATTGATATTAATGGGTTAAGATCTAAAGCATCAGCTGTAGCTGGATATTATGCTAATCCTGGCCGTAAGTTCACAAACTTGACACTGATTGGTGGTCAACCAAAACAAATTTGGGTGGACTATGATGGTACAAAGAAGCAACTTAATGTCACTTTAGCACCAATTAATATCGCTAAACCCAGTAATTCTCTTTTATCTTTGGCTATTGATTTGTCGCAAATCTTGGAAGACACCATGTACATTGGCTTCTCATCATCTACAGGCTCTGTCCTTACATCTCATTATATACTGGGTTGGAGCTATAAGATGAATGGCAAAGCTACAGCACTAGATCTTTCTCAACTTCCTGAGCTTCCACGAATTGGACCCAAGAAGAGATCAAAATTTTTAACCATTGGGCTGCCCATACTTTCTACAAGTTCGGTTTTGATAGCAATCTCAGTTTTAGGTTATTTGATATGGCGGCAAAGGAAGTTTGCTGAAGTGCTTGAAGATTGGGAGATTGACTATGGGCCTCACAGATTCAAGTACAAAGATTTGTACACTGCCACCAAAGGATTTAGGGAGGAGGAACTATTGGGTAGTGGGGGATTTGGTAAAGTCTATAAAGGAATATTACCAACTTCCAGGACTCAGATTGCAGTTAAAAAGGTGTCTCATGAATCAAGCCAGGGAATGAAGGTTTTTGTAGCAGAAATTGTTAGTATTGGCAGGCTTCGTCATCGGAATTTAGTCCCTCTTTTTGGCTATTGCCGGCGTAAAGGTGAATTGCTGTTGGTTTATGACTACATGTCTAATGGAAGTCTAGACAATTACCTCTATGACCAACCCAAGGTTACCTTGAATTGGAGCCAAAGATTTAAAGTCATCAAAGGGGTAGCTTCAGGGCTGTTGTATCTACATGAAGAATGGGAACAAGTTGTGATTCATAGAGATGTAAAGGCTAGCAATATCTTGCTTGATGGCGAATGGAATGGAAGATTAGGAGATTTTGGGCTTGCAAGATTATACGATCATGGAACAGATCCTCAAACGACACATATTGTTGGCACTCTTGGCTATCTTGCCCCCGAGCATGCAAGAACAGGAAGAGCAACAACAAAGACTGATGTGTTTGCCTTTGGTGCATTTTTGCTGGAGGTTGCTTGTGGTAGAAGGCCAATAGAGCCAAGGGAAACAGCAGAGGATGTAATCCTGCTTGATAGGGTGCTCTCTTATT